>JABMCL010002824.1:0-5000 GCA_018857735.1 Alviniconcha marisindica
TTGGGGGGGGGGGGGGGGGGGGGAAGGGGTGGGGGGGGAGGGCGGAAGAGGGGGGGGGGGGGGGGAAGGGGGGGTGGGGTGTTTTAAAACCCCCAAATTGGGTTTCCCCTTAATAAATGCATAAATTTTAAAGGTTGAAGTCATAAAAGGGACGAGGGGAGGGAACGGAAAGCATTGGGGTTTGTCATCTTTGTAAAGTCCCAATTAGGGGGCGATATAAAATTTTCCCAAAAGAACGTGGGGGGTGGGTGGGGGTGGGTTTTGGGGGGGGGGGGGGTTTGGGGGGGGGGGGTTTGAGGGGGGGGGGGGGGTTTGGTTGCTTCGTTTTCCTATAACCCAAAACCCTGACATCCGGATGCCCTAGCGGGTGATGCTTTGCTGGGGGTGTTTGGTGGGGGTGTTGCCTTCTGTTGTAATGTTTATGATGATTTGTTTCCAACGCGATCGTGTTAAAATTCTCAAACTGATGGCGACGGTGTGTTTTAAACGGTGGGGGAACCCCTTGAAAAAGGTTAAGGGTAAACCCCTGTAAAAAGGGGAACTGGAAAACACCTGTGAAAGGGGGAATTGGCAAACACCTGTGGAAAGGTAAATTGGAAAAACCCCTGTGAAAAAGGCAAATTGGAAAACCCCTGTGAAAAAGGTAATTGGCAAAAACCTGTAAAAAGGTTTAAGGGAAAACCACCTGTGAAAAGGGGGAAATTGGTAAACACCTGTAAAAGGGAATTGGAAACACCTGGGGAAAAAGGAAAATTTGGCAAACCCCTGGGGAAAAAGGAAATTGGGCAAACCTGTAAAAGGCGAATTGGCAAACCCGGTGAGAAAGGTAAATTTGGAAACACCTGACTGCGGCAAAAAAGGGAAACGTGGGACTCACTCCATAGTCCGTCGTAGCCATGGTTCCACGTGACCGAACATCTCGATGATCCGACGTGTCTACAGACAGACGTGTCATTGGACCGACATCTGATGAGTTAACCAACGGTGCCCGTTTGGTGTATTGCAACTGTCAGTACTGTAACCATGCCACCAGTACATGTCAAACTGTAACAATGCCGCTAGTACATGTTAATGCTGTGACCATGCTGCTAGTATATAATGATTAATCTAATTGTGATCAGATTAATCGTATTGTGATTGTCGGCACTTGCTGTCATGTTGATCTTATTGTAACCATTACTGTCATGTGAATCTTTTTGTGATCATATGAACTTGCTATGATGTAATCTCATAGTAACCAAAGGAAAGTGTCGTGTTAATGCCATTGCAATCATACGCACTTTCTCTGATGTTAATTTTATTATGATCATATGTACTTGCTGTCATGTTAATCTCATTGTAACCATAGGCACTTGCTGTCATGTTAATCGTATTGCAATCATGGGCACTTGGTGTAATGTTAATATTATTGCAATTATAGGTATCCTACTAGCTGTTATTTAATCTAATTTTAATCACAAACACTTGCTGTAATGTTGATCGTATTGCAGACATAGCCACTTGCTGTCATGTAAATCTTATTATAATCTAAGTTAGTTGCTGTCATGTTAATCCAATAGTAAACATAGGCACTTACCGTCTTGTTAATCTAATTGTAATCACAGGCACTTGCTGTCATATTAATCTTATTGTAACCAAAGGCACTTTGTCATGTTAATCTAATTGTAACAATAGCCACTTGATGTCAAGTTAATCTAATTGCAACCAGCGGCCCTTTGCTGTTTTTAATTTTTTTCGTTTTTTTCGGTTGCAGCTGGTATTGACGTAGGTCTTGAACTATAATTATCATTGCTTCTCTGCATAATGACTTAATTACTGTATTTTTTATTGACCTACTTTTTTTTAAATTTCTGTAGTTCCCTTACATCTTTAGCACTGACACATTTTTTTAAATTTTTTATTTTTTCCTCCTTATGCTTTTTTTTTGGTGCTAAATTACTCAACCGTTACCATGGCCCCCTTGTGCATGTGCTTTTTTTTTTTTCCCTTTTTTTTTTTTTAAATTCAATTCCCAAAAATAAAACAAATTTTCCAAAATTCATTAAAACCCGTTCCCCAGTTAATAACATAAAGTAACAAATATACTGCACATTTTATACATACAAAAATAGACAAAAAGAACATCCATACAGACAAAGAGTTTTCAAATTTCTTCATAACAGAATTTTCCTGCACAATGAATGATTGACTGCCTGTCACATGTGTATATATTCTAAATCTAAAATAACTACATATGCCCTGAGGTTTTCAGTTTTCTGTTTTCAAAATAGGCTTATAACAGAGCCAGGGGGAAGAAAAGGGGGGCAGTTCGCCGCTGATCTTTGCATTGTATTCATCTATTTTGTATTTCAGCATCATTTTTTGAAGGAAGCAGGAGAGAGTTGGCAAGCACTTGTCGAGTTTGCATTTGTATATAAATTGCTTAGCTTGAAGTATCACTAAGTCAAAGACTGTGTCAGTTTTGATGTCTATTTCTGTTCCAAACAATACAAGATTTTGTGTAAATTTTACATTTAGCGCTGTCTCACATTTTCCTTTCAATGTTGTTTCCAGCGAAGTCCAAAAACGTCTGATACAAGCACACTTCCAAAACATATGTTCAATGCTATCTTTTTCGTCATTGCAGAAGCCACACTGAGTGTTAGCAGTGACTCCCATTTTGTTTAATACTATGTTAGTAGCTATTATTCTATGTATAATGCGCATTTGTAACCATTTAAGTTTTACATCTTTAATTTTTTGTACTTTTATGAAAACTGTATTCCAAGAAATATTTGACTTCAGTTTTTCATTCCATTTCAAGCAACAATTTGGCATACAGTTGTCGTTTACGAGAATGTTGTAATAGAGCCTTGTACCCTTTGGTGCAGAGTAGATTGTACTCAGCGAGAAATTTACCTCATTTGCCATGTTATTACCAATAAGTATCGTAGACGTCTTGATATAATGTTTTATTGAACTGGTGCAACTATTAAAAGTCAAGAAATCAACCGTCATGCCAAACTTTGTATTAAATTCTTCAAGAGTGCGAAACCGCCCATTTTCTTTTATAAAATGAGCGATACAGTACACTCCATTGTCAACCCACTGTGTGTATTTGATCATCTTGTTTCCGATCATCATATTTTTGTTATAAAAAACAGGTTCAGAAAGAAGTTGAGATGTCGAGTTTGGTTTCACTTTACTAAAGAAAATTCCATAAGCTTTGAAGACGTCTGACCAGAAGGAATTATTTTTGACAGTTTGGTTGAAAAAGCAAGGGCCGTAGCACTCTAATTGATGAAGAAATGGATACAACTCCATCGGAACATTTCTCCATTTATGGTTTGATATCTTTAACTTTTTTATCCATGTGAGTTTTAGAGCTAGAATATACGTTTTAATATCTGGAATATTTAGACCTCCACTTTTTACATCTTTTATTGTCGTCTTTCTGGCAATTCTGTCTTGTTTTCCATTCCAAACAAATTTAAAACATATTTTTTGAAGATCTTTCACAAAGTTATCAGGGGGGTCAGGCAGCAAAATCCACAAATTGCTGTCATGTTGATCTTATTGTAACCATTACTGTCATTTTAATCTTATTGTGATCATAGGAACTTGCTTTGATGTAATCTCATAGAAATCAAAGGAAAGCGTCGTGTTAATGCCATTGTGATCATACGCACTTTCTCTTATGTTAATTTTATTGTAATCATAGGTACTTGCTGTCATGTTAAACTCATTGTAACCATAGCCACTTGCTGTCATGTTAATCGTATTGCAATCATGGGCACTTGGTGTAATGTTAATATTATTGCAATCATAGGTATAGCCTACTAGCTGTCATGTTAATCTAATTGTAATCATGAGCACTTGCTGTAATGTTGATCGTATTGCAGACATAGGCACTTGCTGTCATGCAAATCTTATTATAGTCTAAGGTAGTTGGTGTCAAGTTAATCTAATCGTAAACATAGGCACTTACCGTCATGTCAATCTAATTGTAATCATAGGCACTTGCTGTCATGTTAATCTTATTGTAACCATAGGCATTTGCTGTCATGATAATCTAATTGTAACCATAGCCACTTGCTGTCATGTTAATCTAATTGCAATCATAGGCGCTTGCTCTCCTTGTTTCGGTGTGCAGCTGATATGTGACGTATGTCTTGAACTGTAATTATCATTGCTTCTGTGCATAATGACTTAATTACTGTATTTTCATTGGCCTACTTTTTTAATTACTGTAGTTCATTACATCTTTAGCACTGACGTATTTTGTTTAATTACTGTTTACTCTTTACATCATGAGTCGTGTCTTATTGTGTGTGTTAAATTACTCATCGCGTTACTCTATGAGACTTTGTATTGCTGTGTATAATAATGAAATTATTGTATTTTGTTACATCATAAAACATTGTGCTGATTTTGTGACCTTGTAAGCTTTCCTCTTCCGTGCCAATTGACTGACTTTTGATCGTCCTGAGGTGACCCTGTGCGGTTGACAGGACGTTAAAGTCCAGTTGCTAACTAACTACTGAACTGTGCCATAAACTGTCCTTCTGTGTAAAGTCATGAATGTGACGACTTTATTTTACTTTATTTGAACACCTGTCGAGCGCCTCATCTTGAGGTGAGCCCTAAGCGCTTCACAATCGCAACTATAGCGCTATTCTCTGCTTCCGAGCAGGTCCACTGAGCAGGTCTAATAGCCCTAATGGGGCTTAAACAATCGCAACTATAGCGCTGTTCTCTGCTTCCGAGCAGGTCCACTGCGCTTTAGTCCAACTTTACTTTGTTTGCTGTGTATAATACTGAACTTGCTACATCATAAAACCCATTTTTCCTAGTTTAACAAACACAGGGATTGACGACCCCCACCCCCACCCCCACACCCCACCCCCACCCCACCCCCCACACACACACCACACACACACACACACACACACACACACACACACACAATGTTTCTATCGATTTATAGGCATTTACTCTGTTATAGAGATTATCCTGTTCTG
>JABMCL010002824.1:10000-32439 GCA_018857735.1 Alviniconcha marisindica
TTCAAAAAGGCTGTCTGGTTTTTTATTGGGCAAACCCCCAAAATTTTTCAGCAGGCTGTCTGGTAGCGACTCCTCGATGTGGAGCAAGCACTGACGGGCGACAAGGAAGAGCCACCCCGGGTAGGTTTTGCCCGCTGCTAGGCAGCAAAGATTAGAGTGTATGCAGTTAGCGACGGGGCAGACAGCTCATTAGGCTGTGAGTGTGACCTGGTCCCACACGTCTGGGGCCGCCCCCGCCCTTCTTTCCTCCTGCCGCTGGTTTTTTTGGGTGGTTTGGGGGAAGTTTGGCAGGGCAAACCTCTGTCCCCCGCTTGGTTTGTGTTGGGGGAAGTACACTCTGTCACCGCTGTTGTGTTCAAGTCCCCCAAACCTTTTTTATTTTCCGGCCTTTGTTTTTGTTTGAAGAAACACTTTTAAATTTTAACCTTTTTTTTCTTGGTTTCACTCTGTCACCGCTGTTGTGTTGAAGTACACTCTGTCACCGCTGTTGTGTTGAAGTACACTCTGTCACCGCTGTTGTGTTGAAGTACACGCACTCTGTGGCCGTGGGACACAGGCTGACAAACGCCAACGGGGCGGATGTGCAACAGACAGGCGGCAAGATACTGACGTGTTTCCTGCTCCTTCTCTACACGTAAGGCGGGCAGCTTTCAATGTGTGGCCCTAATTAATAATTGTCTATGTGACAGTAATTAGTAGTAGTCTTTGTGAAAGTAATTAATAGTCGTTTTTATTAGTTGTCTGTGACAGTAATCAATAGTTGTCTGTGGCAGTAATTAATAGTTGTCTTTGTTAGTTGTCTTTGACAGTAATTAATAGTTGTCTTTGGGTTAAAAAAGTTGCCAGGGGCAGAAAATTAATGTTGTTTTTGGTTTATTGTTTTTCATTTTTTTAAAAAATTTTTTTTTTTTTTTGTGTTTCTGATGTATTGTGTTTTTCTTTGTAGTTAAAGAAATAAAGTTACAGATCATAAAAGGGGCCCTTAAAAGACCCAATGACCCATTTCAGCTTTTTTCTCTTGAGTCCCAGAGCACGAGGGGGAAGGGAAAAAAAGAAAGAAGAAAAGAAAAAAGACGACAAGACAGCGAGAACAAACGTAGGAAGGAAAAAGGCAAGAGAGCGAGCCCCCAAAGAAGAAAAGTAAGAAAAAAGGGCCCACGACAGAGAGAACAAAGAAAAAAAAAAAGGGAAAAAGAAAAGACAGAGAGAACAAAGAAAACAGGGAAGGAAAAAGACAAGACAGAGAAAAACAAAAGAAACAGGAAGGAAAAAGACAAGACAGAGAGAAAAAAGAAAACAGGAAAAAAAAGACAAGACAGAGACCCCCAAAAAAACCCCCCCCCCCCCCAAAAGGAAGGAAAAAGACAAGACGGGAGAGAACAAAAAAGCCCAGAAAAAAAGAAACAAGACAGTACAAAAAGACGGGGAAGGGAAGAAGGCAAGAAAAGAGATAACAAAAAAAAGAAGGAAAGACAAGAGAACAGCCCCAACGCTATAAAAGACGAGGGAGACGTTAGAAGCTCTGCCCCGCTTACTTCTGCCCCCGGGCTGTTGGCGTTGGTCTCCCCTGTCCCTCACTTTTGTCAGCGTCTGTCCATCCTGGTGCCAGACAAGACGTGATGGGTCAGTACCGACTGACCAATAGGCAGCAGTGTCACAGACTGTGCTGGTACCGCGCTCTGTGCGGGAGCTACAGTTACCACACGGAGTCGTCGGCACCGCTGATGGACGTGTCCACACCACCCCCCCCAACTGTGTTTGCACGCAAAAAATGACAGTGAGAATTTTTCTGTGTTCTTTTTGGTCTGTGTTTGCCCACACAATTGACGGTGACAATTGTCTGTGTTCTGTTTTCTGTTTTCTCCCCACAAACAACTTTGCCCCCCGGGGTGACAATTGCCCTGTGTTTTTTTTGTCTGTGGTTCTGCCCACAAAACATGCCCGGTGAAAATTTGCCCTGTTTTCCCTACACGCAAAAATGACATTTGAGAATTTTTTTGTTTTCCCTTTTGTCTGTGTTCTCCCACACACAACATGACGGTGAAAAATTTTGGTTTGTTTTCCCTTTTTGTGTTCTGCACACACATGACAGTGATAATTGTCTGTGTTCTGTTTGTCTGGTTTTTCCCACCCCACAACAGGGCCCCCCGGTGAAAATTTGTCCTGTTCTACACACACAACATGACGGTGATAATTGTTTTGTGCCCCCTGTGCACACAGCATGACGGTGATAATTTCTAAAATTCTGCACCCCACAACATAAACCAAAAAGAATTGTCTGTGTTCTGCACACACAGAAATGACCGTTAGAATTGTCTGTGTTTGCACACAAAACCCATGACCGTTAAAAATTGTCTGTTTTCCTGCACACCCCAGCATGACCTTTGGAATTGTCTGTTTCTCCCACACAAAACCTGACCGTTAAAATTTTTTTACAAAGATCCCGGGGTTGTCTTGCCCCCACACCATGACCGTTAGAATTGTCTGTGTTCTGCACACACAGCATGACCGTTAGAATTGTCTGTGTCTTGCACACACAGCATGACCGTTAGAACTGTCTGTGTTCTGCACACTGAGATGGCGGTCATGATTCATTGTGTTCTGCGCACAGAAAATAATAGTAAAAAGTATATGTATTCTGCGCACATAAGCTGATGTTCAGAAATGTCCGTGTTCTGTACATAAAAAATTATGGTCACAATTGTGTGTGTTCTTCATACACACAAAATCATGGTCATAATTCTTTGTGTTCTTCACACAAAAATGATGGTCACAAGTTGTTTATGTTTTTCACAGACAAAATGATCGTCAGAATTAATCGCCTGTGTTCTGCTGACATAAAATAATAGTATAAGTATTCTGTGTTCCCAAAATAAAACCTCCGCACATTTTCAGAGGAAGCCCCTTTTTACCCATAAAATGATAATGCTGTGTTCTACACACAACACATTCAATGATTTTACTCAATGATGGTAAGAGTTGTTATTGTTCTCCACACAGAAAATGATTGTAAGAATTGTCTGTGTTCTGCGCACAGAAAAAAAAAGCAGAATGAATTGTCTCATTGTCATATTTACTGGAGAAAGCAAAGGAACAATGGATTAAGAAAGAAGAGAAAAGAACGAAAGAAAATAATATCAGGTTAGTTAAACTAGGGCAAATTATATGAAACAAACCAACAAAAAATAATGAATACGTAAATGAATAGCAGATGGAAAGAATCTCACATAATTTGCGAACTACACACACACACACACACACACACACACACACCACACACAGCCACCACCTACCCCCCCCCCCCCCCCCCACACACACACAACTATTGCATTACTGCTTCCCCATCAACTTTTCCCCGGGGGGGAAAGGGGGGGGGGGTTTTGGACCATTTTTATTGAGACCCTTTTGACCCCCCCCCCCCCCCCCCCCCCCATCCGCCCTGCGTGACGTGCCGCCAGGTGGCGCCAGGGACGACAACACGACAAGGGCTGGTGGGTGGGAGGAGAGCTCGGCCTCCAGTTCCCACATCAACAACGGATGCAAGGCCCGACCCTGCCCCAACACACACGTCTGCGTCCCCAAGCCATCAACGTCTGTGCCCACGTCATCAACGTCTGTGCCCACGTCACCAACGTCTGTGCCCACGTCATCACAGTCTGCGTCCTACGTCTGTCTGCCGCTGCCCTCACACTGTGCTGATCCCGATCCGGTGTCTCACGGTGACGTCGTCGTTTTGGCAACAGTCAGGATGACGTAGCTCACGTGACGTGTGACGTGGGATATGTAGCGTCACCACGGAACGTGTCAATGGAAATAGTGTGTCTGGTGAGTCAGTGTGTCTGATGAGTCAGTGTGTCTGGTGATTCAGTGTGTCTTTTTTTTTTTTTTTTTTCCCCGGGGGGGAGCCAGTGTCTGGTGAGCAGCCCTGCAGCGTGGTGAGTCAGTGCCTCTGCCCCTGGTGAGTGTCCCGGTGAGTCAGTTTTGTCTGATGAGTCAGTGTGTCTGGTGAGTCAGTGTGTCTGCATGGTGAGTCAGTGTCTGGTGAGTCAGCGTGCATGCGTAGTGAGTCAGTGTCTCTGCGTGGTGAGTGTCTCTAGTGAGTCAGTATGTCTACATGGTGATTCAGTATTTCTGGTGAGTCAGTGTCTGCATGGTGAGTCCGTGTGTCTGTATGGTGAGTCAATGTGTCTGTGTGGTGAGTCAGTGTCTGCATAGTGAGTCCGTGTGTCTGTATGGTGAGTCAGTGTGTCTGCATGACGAGTCAGTATGCCTGGTGAGTCAGTGTCTGCATTGTGAGTCAGTGTGTCTGCATGTTGAGTCAGTTCTGCATAGTGAGTCAGTATGTCTGATGCGTCAGTGTCTGCATGGTGAGTCAGTGTGTCTGAGTGGTGAGCCAGTGTGGGCTGGTCAATCGGTGTGTCCGGTGATTCAGTATGCATGGTGAGTCAATGCGTCTGGTGAGTCAGTGTGTACATGCGTGCATGTGTATGTATCCGTCTGTACGTATGAAAAAAATGTGTAAGCGGTGTGTTACAGACTTTTTGCCCCGTCTGTGCCCCCCACCTGCAGCCTGGGGGTCAAGGGAAGAGTGTCTGTAAACATTTTGTCAGGGGGAAAAAAAATTTAACTGTTTTTAAAAGGGTATTACGGGGTTTTCCCAAAACCCGGCCCGAATGCTTAAATTTCGGACATGGTGTCTTGTCCCAAAACCCGTCACCCTATTCGGGGCCCCTTCTGAGGGGTGTACGTTTTCTTGTTCCCCAAAAAAATCCCCCCTGATTTCGGGTTTATTCCGAGGCTGTACGTCTTGTCGTAAAAAGCAAGTGTCGGGTAACTCAAACCGTTCCCTTTTGTTTCCCCTTTCCAAAAGACCAACCGAAAAGTCGGGTTCCCCCTTCTCAGCCTGTACGTTTTGTCTTGTCCAAACCAGTCACCACTGATGTCGGGTCATTCTCAGCCTGTATGTTTTGTCTTGTCCAAACCAGTCACCACCCATGTCGTGTCATTCTGAGGCTGTACGTTCCACTGCCATCGTGAAGCAATGCAGCTGACGAGACAGTAGCAGCCAAATGTCGCTTTTTTTTTTCTTCTTTTTTTTTTCCAGGGCCTAGTTAGCGCGGAAGGGACACGCATTCCGCTACAATCGGCAACCTACCATGACCGCCTGCTTTATATAGATATCAATATCAAGTGGTTTAAACAAAAACATACTTCCAAGACAAACTTTATGGGCTCACCAACAAGTTTGTGGCTTATGCGGTGAGCTCATGAATATCAAGTACTAAATAATCATATTTAATTATATGAGGTACTATATTTGCCTTGCAGGAAATTCGGGTCTCCTTACCTGGGTAAGGCACAGCAGGCACACCCGCCGCAAGAGCGGCGCTACCCATTCTTATCAGTGTGTGCAGTATTTTCGTTTGTTTAAACAATGGTATATGGCTGCCACTGTTTGGGATTTTTAACCCTTTTGCTGCCAGAGAATTTGTGCTGCCGATGCTGTCTCTTCAAAGAAGAGTACCGCAGAGGGATTCAGCCATCCCCAACCGTTCATTTTGTTCAGCTTTGTTTCTCTTGAGCGTGCACGAGAAGCTAGAAGTTCAGCAGGTCGTTCTATGACGTCTTACCGGCAGACACGTCATCAAGGGCGTTATAATTATGATGTCATAAGGGCAGCGAAAGGGTTAATGCGCACACAGACGTTGATGCGTGCGATTGCACACGGGGGCTGTATGAACACCGTAAGAGAGTCTGCTTTCAAGGTGGACTTGGGAGAAGAAATCCCTTGCTGCAACGGGGGAAATTTGAAACCCCAGTCCCGTATTGCCCCCCTTGGCTTTTCAGTCGGGCGCTGTGCCCAAATGAGTGTTGGCCCACCTGTTCTCATGACTGGCAGAAAGCCTTGTTTCGAGACAGCGCTTTCTGGCACCTTTGTTTTCCAAGGGTTTCACTGGCCCCTGGAAGGGAAAGGCATAAAAACCAAAAACACCCATACACACACACCACACACACACCACACACACACACACACACACACACACACACACACACACACACACACACACACACACACATGTATAATGCATGCATTATGGAATGAAATAAATTGAATATATCACAGGAAACCTCTGTTCTTGCATTTGTTCTTGAATACTATCGTTGGCAGGTTGCTTCATTATCTGCTGTATTTATAAGTCATGCATTTGTTGAACATTTTTGCTTGTTTGTTTGTTTGTTTGTTTCTTGTTTTATTTTGTTTATTTATTTGGTCTGGTCTTGTTTTTGGTTGTTGTTGTTTCATAGTTTATTTAATGTAGAGCTGAATTGTTTTAAAAGCCTCTCCTTTATACAGGTCAGTGTAAAATCAACGGCAGATGCAGCTTTCTGGTTGGGAACCCTCGAGTTGTTCTCTACCTCAGACAAGTTCCAGAAAAGCAGCTGTCGCGTCTTGGAATGCTCTTCGACAGATACCCTCACTCATACTGACTGTCCCAAAATTCAGCTGCAAAACTAAAGCCCGCCACACATTTTATACTTTACCGTTAAATCACCTTTAAAATCAAACGTAATTCCTTCCTGTTCTTTGTTCATTTCGCTGAATAACAATCATACCATTTTCCCCGGGGTGTGTGTGTGTGTGTGTGTTTTGTGTGGGGGGTGTGGGTGTGTTGTGGTGGTGGGCCCTGGGCTGCGTGATTGTGTGTAAAGTGTGTGGGGGGGGGGGGGGGTGCGTGCCCCTGCGTGGCCCTGCGTGGGGCGTGCGGTGCTGCCCACTTGGTGTTGGGTGCATTGTGTTTTTTTTGTGGGGGGGGGGGGGGGTGCCCTGCGTGGTGTGATCATTTTAATTATATCAAATTTTAAACGTACTTTTTTTTAAGAGTCTGTTTTTGTGAGTTGTGTTAGTATTACAATTTGTTTTTATATTTTTAATGCGCTCAAAACTGACTATATGGATTTTTTGCCATACAAATACCGTTTGACTGATTGAGTGAGTGAAATGAAAAAAAATTTAAATGATTGATTGATTGACTGATCCTGTCACCGAAATGGAAAAAATGGTTTTGAGTCTGGCCCCGCCCGTGTCTGGCTGTTGTACCCGTTACATACTTGTCCCGTGGGGAAACAGTCCCTGCCCGTCGTTTTGAACGAGAGTTTGTGGTCGATTTATTTGCCATTGCCCCGCAATGCACACGCCCTGGCCCTCAGTGCGGTTTTTAAAAAAAACACCTTCCCTCTGACATTTGCACGGGGTGGTGTTTGGGAGGTGTCCCATAAAACATTCCCCACTGCTCTTTCACAGCAAACAGACAACAGAGGCCCCATACAGACAAACACTAGCTTTTGTTTTTTCGTTTTTAGGGCCCTGCATCTTTAAACCCCAAAGGGTTTTTCCTTTTCCCTTCCCCTTTTCTTTTTTATTTCCTTTCAAACGTAAATAAAGCCTTACCCTCGTTCAATGCCCATAATCAGGGGGGTTTGGTTTGGGAGCCCGTCTAAAAAGTGAAAGATGCTTTGAACCGTTACCTGTAAAATGGCATCCATTTCCAAAAAAAAGTGCTAAAAAGAGCCCTTTATTCCATCTACAATATACGTGCACAAATAAAGTTCTTTCCTCTGAAAGTATATCAGGATAATTAGCTAAAGCTGGGGGCTCTCTATCAAATGAAAACTATCACCAACTTTTAACGTAGGCTTTTGGCTGGCCCCAATTTCTTTCCTGGGTTTTGTAAGGTTGGGCCCACAAGGTCATACTCTGTAAAATGGCCCGGGCCCAGGTCATAAAATTCCCGTAACTGGGTTTGGGGCCCCCAAGGTCATACTTCTTGTTTTAACCTTTTTGGCTGGGGCCCCCCCGGTTTTTTATTTAAAAAATTTTTTGTAACTGGTTGGGCCCACAAGGTCATACTTCTGTACCTGGTTGGGCCCACAAGGTCATACTTCTGTATCTGATTGGACCCACAAGGTCATACTTCTGTCGCTTTTTGGGCCCAGGTCATACAGTCATTGTAACTTTATTTGGGCCCTAAAAGGGCATACTTCTGTATCTGGTTGGACCCCCAAGGTCATACTTCTGTCGCTTTTTTGGGCCCAGGTCATACAAATCATCTGTAACTGATTTTGGGGCCCCGAAGGTCATATTCCCGTATCTGGTTGGAAACCCCCCAAAGGCCCTACTTTTGTGCCCTTTTTTTGGGGCCCCGGTCATACAAATCCTCTGTAACTGATTGGGCCCCTGAAGGTCATACTTCTGTTTTCTGGTTGGACCCACAAAGTCATACTTCTGTCGCTTTTAGGGCCCAGGTCATACAGTCATCTGTAACTGATTGGGCCCTGAAGGTCATACTTCTGTATCTGGTTGGACCCACAAGGTCATACTTCTGTCGCTTTTAGGGCCCAGGTCATACAGTCATCTGTAACTGATTGGGCCCAGAAGGTCATACTTCTTTGGTGATCATACTTATGTGAGCAAGTGCTCTTTGTACGTTTTTACAATAATCCCGCCCCGGTTATCAGATCCATGCAATTTCATTACTGTACTGTTAGTAACCCGGGAACCGAAGCAGACGACGCTTTTGTTTTGAAGCGCTGCGTGTTGCGTAACGCCACATGGCCTTCACACAGCCGACCGGCGATAGCCGCTGGTGCGCGCCATTTTCAAATCTGTTTACTCCCTTAATATTTTGACCGCTTGTTTGTTTACCTACTCTTTGTTCACCTAGTCCTTTTTATGCACTAAGTCATGTGGAATATAATTTGGCATCTTAGAATGTTTATTTAGATCTTATTTAGACGCAGGATCGAGCTTAATCAGTAGCCGATGCCTCTCTGGGTCCATTCTTTTTATAGCCGTCGTCTGCATGGCGCATTTTCTGTGTAGTACTAGTGAATAGTAGTGAATCGTTGTTTTGACTCGATGAAAGTAATTCCGTGTGTCGATCAATGCTTTGTCATATAGTATTTTGCTTAGCTGACTTCATGTTTAGTGTTTATTTGGGTTGAAATTAACTTATTAAGTATTGTGTACTGTAGAAGCTAAGTTATATTCATAGACTACTTGATATCACTATCAGCGCTGTTGCGACTAAGATAACGCGCCCCAGGCGAAAGTTCGCACCGATTGTTTTAGTACTAGTCTTTGAGTGTGTCTTGCTTCTCTTATAGAGCGTTGTATTGTAATTGTTATGTACCATTTTAACCGTGGGAGCGTGTTCTTTATTCTGATGTAAGTTTTATTGACAGTTATATTTTGTACTTTGTGTTAGTTATGATTTAGTTGTACGAATCTGCTTATAGACAGGTGCAAGCCACGCTTCCCACTCTTGTTGCAAATTAAATAAGTCATGTGTGTACATTTTGTTTATACGGTTTAAAAGGTTGTAACTGTAGCTTTTATTTGATGTATTTCATGTTTTAATTAGTTTAGTTATTGTTGAGGAAACTGTATTTGTGCGGGCCAAGGAAACACAATAGTCAGCCATTTTGTGGTCCAGAGGGCTGATTTCATTGTAGCGATAGCGTGTGTTCTTTGCGGCCCGCGCAGTTTTCTTATCTATGCGTGCGCGTGAGGATTTTGGGGGTGCTGAGAAAGTTGTCTGCTGCTGTAGAATAAAGCCTGTTTGCCGTCGCCGCCTGCTGTGGTCTCCATTTTGACTGACTCCGCTGCCTGTGTCCTGTCCTTCTACCACTCCACACCATTACACTTATTATATTTTGGACTTGGAGGTCATACTTATGTAGTAATTGGGCCCTTGAGGTCATACTCATGTAGTGATTGGGCCCTTGAGGTCATACTCATGTAGTGATTGGGACATGGAGGTCTTACTTACATAGTGATTGGGCCCTTGAGGTCATACTCATGCAGTGATTGGGCCCTTGAGGTCATACTCATGCAGTGATTGGGCCCTTGAGGTCATACTCATGTAGTGATTGGGCCCTTGAGGTCATACTCATGCAGTGATTGGGCCCTTGAGGTCATACTCATATTGGATCATACTCATGTAGTGATTGGGCCCTTGAGGTCATACTCATGAGTGATTGGGCCCTTGAGGTCATACTCATGTAGTGATTGGGCCCTTGAGGTCATACTCATGTAGTGATTGGGCCCTTGAGGTCATACTCATGTAGTGATTGGGCCCTTGAGGTCATACTCATGTAGTGATTGGGCCCTTGAGGTCATACTCTGTAGTGATTGGGCCCTTGAGGTCATACTCATGTAGTGATTGGGCCTTGAGGTCATACTCATGTAGTGATTGGGCCCTTGAGGTCATACTCATGTAGTGATTGGGCCCTTGAGGTAAATGTACCCGGGCATATCATGAGTGATTGTCAGTCCTCTGTATGATAGTCCGAAGTCAACACACGTGAAAGGTGTGTACTCTGGTGATCAGTTCAATAACAACACGTGAAAGGTGTGTACTCTGGTGTCAGTTCAATAACAACACGTTGAAAGGTGTGTACTCTGGTGACAGTTCAATAACAACACGCTGAAAGGTGTGTACTCTGGTGTCAGTTCAATAACAACACGCTGAAAGGTGTGTACTCTGGTGTCAGTTCAATAACAACACGCTGAAAGGTGTGTACTCTGGTGACAGTTCAATAACAGCACGCTGAAAGGTGTGGTGATAGTGCAATAACAACACGCTGAAAGGTGTGTACTCTGGTGACAGTTCAATAACAACACGCTGAAAGGTGTGTACTCTGGTGACAGTTCAATAACAACACGCTGAAAGGTGTGTACTCTTGTAACCGAGTGTATTGTGTGTGTCCAAACCAAGTGTATGTACTCTGTGTTGTGTGTCCAGGGCCATGACCCTTTAACCTTTTCTTTACTGTCGTTCTTTCTCTTTTTTGATTGGGTGGGAATTTTATGGCCCCAATTATCTAAAGTGTTAAAACTTGTGCGCTGGGCCAGCAGCGCAGGGTTCCAGGCGAGATCAAAAGATCAAGAGATCTTAGAGGAGGGAGGTGGAGCTGGACCCTCAACTTAGCCCAGAAGAGATCATGAGTAGGGAGGTGGAGCTGGGCTAAGAAAGCTGGACTTCCTTTGCTTGAGTTGTCCAAGTTGTTCGTCAACAGCAGTGCAACGGACATTGTCTTTGTGACTCTGGCCAGGCACAACAGTTGAAACAGCAATTGCGCAGTGCACAAGTCGCTGGGCAATGGCGAGGGGACACCGCCTTAACACTTCCATTGTTCTGGCGGCGGTCCACGGTCTCTCCAGTCTTTTTCGGGCTGTTTCCGCGGTCGAGCCTTCATTCTGTCGTCCCGTTCCCACTCTGTCCCCGTCCCTAATAGGCCATCTCGCCTCTGTGGACGTAAAGCACCAAGAAAGCAAAGCCAGCAGCGTTCATAGTTCAGGAGCTGTGTGAGAGTCGAGATGGCCGTCCTGGGCTGTCCGTCCTAACGACCCTTCTGGTTTCCGTGGACGTAAAGAATTATTGCACCGTGCTTCGGCATTGGTCACAACTTGTCCCTAATATGTCAACTGACATCTGAGGACATTAAGCATCACTTCATCATCAGCAGCAGCGTTCATAGTTCAAGAGCCGTGTGAGAGTCGAGGTGGCCGTCCTGGGCTGTCCGTCCTAACGAGCCTTCTGGTTTCCGTGGACGTAAAGCTATATTGAACCATATGCTTCGGCATTGGTCTCAGCTTGTCCCTAATACGTCAACTGACATCTGAGGACATTAAGCAACACTACCTACACCTACCTACCAGCAGCGTCCCTTTTCTCCAGTGTCCCTGCAGAGGCAGCTTGGTTGTTTGCTGTTACGGGCCTGTGTTCATGTGTTCACCTCAGGGGAGAGCCTGTAAGTAGTTATTTTTCTATGGCTTGTTCTGTTGTTTGCCATTGATGTAAATGATGTATGTTTATAATGTTACCATGTTCACAACGTGCCTTGATTCTTGTTCCAACATATGAGAAATGTCGGTCTGATTGCCGCGGCCTGGTTGTAGCCACGGCGTTAGTGTACTTTGTTCGTGTGTTCAAATCTCAAGCCTTTATGCTGCGAATGACCAGTGCTTCCATCATGTATACAGCTAATCCTGGTTAGCTGATATATAGCTAGTATGTTACGTTGCCATTGTTGGATGTTCAGTTGCGGTGATGCTTTGCCGATGTAAAGTTATCCTCCGGAAAGTATGGTTCCTTTGTGCGGCCGTGCGGATCTCTGTGCGACATAACGTATTTGTTTAGTTTCCTACCGATCTGTTTTCTACATGAAATCGGTGGTGTATCATGGCTATATAACACTGTGAAGATGTTCACTTCATGGTTGTCGAATGTTCATTTTACTAGTTGAATATGGTTCAGTGCATAGGGCTGATTGTATAAACTGTGAGACATTCATTTCTGTTTTGATCCGGCTTTTGTAGGGCGAGTCTTGGCGCGCAGACTTTCATCTGCTTAGCTTGTAACCCTTTCCGGGTCTTTGTGCGTGTACCCGACCTGGCCGGTGATGCGCGTCAGTGGTGGCAATTAGGTCTTTCTCTGTTCACTAACCGAGCAGACAGGCGCAGCCAGATCAGCAGCTTAAATTCTTGATGCGCTACCCGCGTCAGTAAGACCCTTGGCGTTGTTCACAGATATGCTCTGCTAGTCAGTATAACGGTGGTAGGTAGGTAGTGTTGCTTAATGTCCTACGAGACACTGACAATCGCGCTACAATTTTACGTCCCGGACAGAAGTGACCGGCTTGTCAAGATAGCTCTGCTAGTAGATAACGTGTAGAGTGTGTGCTTAATGTCCTCGATGTCGGTTGACATATTAGGACAAGTGGACAATGCCGAAGCACGGTCAAAGCTTTACGTCCACGGAAACCAGAAGGCTCGTTAGGACGGACAGCCCAGGACGTCCACCTCGACTCTCACACAGCTCCTGAACTATGTCTTAACAGTGACATGCTGTAGCCCTTTTGTACACGCGTTGAGTAACGAGGCTGGAGCCGGTCAGTTTATGACTGACTTCCTCCCGCTCACGGCATGGTCCCAAGTGCCACCCGTGTCACTGTCCGTCTCGTTGTGTGCTTCAGTGGAACTGCTGTAGCAATTATCGCACTCTTCCTGTTTAGTTAAGAATGATCTTGGTAATCCGTATTTTTCACTGTTACTTTATTGTGTGCTATTATATAATGGGAGTTCATCAGTTAATGGACTGACCGTCTCTTGTATACTCACCGCGACACTGTGAGATACGGGTTTTAAATGCAAGTCATGCACACAATTTATGTGCTTGATTATTAATCATTTTGTCACAGTTACCATCATGTATTATAGTAACCTGCAGGTAAACTACATGGTTACTGTTTAGATAATTGCTGTTGTTTAGTCTTTACGTTTGTTTTAATGTTCTAAATGTTTTGTTGCTTGTGTCTTTTCCAACACAGACACTGTTTCCTGGTTGGTGTAAATAAAAGTGATGTTATAGCAACCTCTGACTTGTGACTCTACATTCATGCTTCCAACCTGCTTCCCTCATTCCCCGACCCCTACACTATGAGGACAGTTCAATTCCAACACGTTGAAAGGTGTGCACTCCGGTGACAGTTCAATAACACGATGAAAGGTGTGTTCTCTGGTGACAGTTCAATAACACGTTGAAAGGTGTGTACTCTGGTGACAGTTCAATACCAACACGTTGAAAGGTGTGTACTCTGGTGACAGTTCAATAACAACACGCTGAAAGGTGTGTACCCTGGTGACAGTTCAATAACACACGCTGAAAGGTGTGTACTCCGGTGACAGTTCAATAACAACACGCTGAAAGGTGTGTACTCCGGTGACAGTTCAATAACAACACGCTGAAAGGTGTGTACTCCGGTGACAGTTCAATAACCCTGAAGGTGTGTACTCCGGTGACAGTTCAATCACAAAGGGGACTCCGGTGACAGTCACACGCTGAAAGGTGTGTACTCCGGATGACAGTTCAGATACTCCACCTGGAACGTTTAAGGACGTCCTGAAAGCATGTGTACAGTTCATAACTTGAATATGTCGGTACTCTGGGCAGTTCTGAAGGGGTGGGGTCGAGTCCTGGAAAGTTTGGGACTCCGGAAAGGTGGACTCCCAGTTCTGCGTCAAAGGGGTGTTCACGGAAGCTGGACAAATGGCTGTGAACTTAAGCCAGACCCGCAGCATCTGGACGTTCACATTGCCTTCAGGTGGGTCTGCTCCGTGTTGATCTCTGTTTCTTCGCATAGTGCTGCTTTAAGGGCTGTGCCGTTAAATTCCTATGCACACAGCACCACACGCACATGACACACACAAACCCACAGTTCACGCAACATGTTCACAACGACAAATCAGAACTTGAAGCACAGACCACGCAGCACTGGACGTCACACACTCACACACCTGACCACTTCACATGAGCGCAGCTTGTCGACACACACACACACACACACACACACACACACACACACACACACACACACACACACACACACACACACACACACACACACACACACACACACACACACACACACCACCACCACACACACACACACACACACACACAACAACAACACACACACACACACACCACACACACACACACAACACACACACACACACACACAACACACACACACACAACACACACACACACACACACACACACACACACAACACAAACACACACACACACACACACAACACACACACACACACAACAAAAACACAAACACAACACACAAAAACACACACACACACACACACACACACACACACACACACACACACACACAACACACCACCACACACACACACACACACACACACACACACACACACAACACACACACACACACCACACACACACACACCACACACACACCACACCCACACACACACACACACACACACCACACACACGACGACCGCACACACACACACACACACCACACACACACACACAACACCACCAACAAAACCACACACCACATTACAAGTTGAACGACCCCATCGACTGTAATCAGCGATTGAAGCCACTTCACCAGGCGGACCGACACAGAGGTAGGGGGGAAGGAGGGGGAGAAAAGGGAGGGGGTATCAAGCCGGATGGACACAGGTAGGGAGGGAGGGGAGGAAGGGGGGATCAAGGCGGACCGACACGTGGGGAGTGGGGGAGGAAGGGGGGATCAAGGCGGACCGACACGGAGGGGGGGGATACGGAACGTGGGTAGTGGGGGAGGAAGGGGGGATCAAGGCGGACCGACACGTGGGTAGTGGGGGAGGAAGGGGGGGCGGGGGTCGAGGTGGACCCACATAGGAGTAGTGGGGAAGGGGTGGGGGGTCAAAGAAGCTGGCTGTTGAACAGCGAAAACACGAGGTTGCACAAGTCGTAACATTTTTGTTGCTGTTGTTTCTTTTTTGTCGCTGTTCATTGGGAATGGAGGCGGAAAAGCACCACGCAGCTTATGGATAGAAATGGAATCATCACAAACAGGCCTAGCGAAAAATGGGCACAGCAAGGGTTTTTCTTCTTCTTCTCTAGTTCTGGTCCTGTTGGTTTACAATCGACGTTTGAAAGTCACGAAAATAGGACACTGAGCGCTGCCATTTTGTGCCTAACAGGCTGTGTCAGTAACAACAAGAAATGCAATTGTCATGTCCGAAACCCTCTGTGGTACGTGAGTGAGGCTCGAAGCGCTGTTCATGAAACATTGCAACAGTTCGCTACCTAGTCTAATTGGGTGTCTTGCACCATCACGGGTTTGGGTGTCTTGCACCATCACGGGTTTGGGTGTCTTGCACCATCACGGGTTTGGGTATCTTGCACCATCACGGGTTTTTGGTGCTTGCATCATCACGGGTTTTGGGTCTGGATTTGGTGTCTTGCACCATCACGGGTTTTGGTGTCTTGCACCATCACCGGTTTGGTGTCTTGGGTGTCTTGCACCATCACGGGTTTGTGCTGCACCATCATTTGGGTGTCTTGCACCATCACGGGTTTGGGTGTCTTGCACCATCACGGGTTTGGTGTCTTGCACCATCACGGGTTTGGGTGTCTTGCACCATCACGGGTTTGGGTGTCTTGCACCATCACGGGTTTGGGTGTCTTGCACCATCACGGGTTTTTGGTGTCTTGCACCATCACGGGTTTGGATGTCTTGGGTGTCTTGCACCATCACGGGTTTTCGGTGTCTTGCACCATCACCGGTTTGGTGTGGTGTCTTGCACCATCACGGGTTTTGGTGTCTTGCACCATCACCGGTTTGGGTGTCTTGGGTGTCTTGCACCATCACGGGTTTTTGATATCTTGCACCATCACCGGTTTGGGTGTCTTGCACCATCACGGTTTTTGTTGTGTGTGTGTGTCTTGCACCATCACGGGTTCGGGTGTCTTGCACCATCACGGGGCTTTGGTGTCTAGCACCATAACGGATTTTGGGTGTCTTGCACCATCACAGGTTTTGGATGTCTTGCACCATTACGGGTTTTTGGTGTCTTGCACCATAACGGGTTTTGGGTGTCTTGCACCATCACGGTTTTGGGTGTCTTGCACCATCACGGGTTTTTGGTGTCTTGCACCATCACGGGTTTGGGTGTCTTGCACCATTACGGTTTGGGTGTCTTGCACCATCACGGGTTTTGGGTGTCTTGCACCATCACGGGTTTGGGTGTCTTGCACCATTACGGGTTTTGGGTGTCTTGCACCATTACGGGTTTGGGTGTCTTGCACCATCACGGGTTTGGGTGTCTTGCACCATCACGGGTTTGGGTGTCTTGCACCATTACGGGCTTGGGTGTCTTGCACCATTACGGGTTTGGGTGTCTTGCACCGTCACGGGTTTGGGTGTCTTGCACCATCACGGGTTTGGTTGTCTTGCACCCTCACGGGTTTGGGTGACTTGCACCGTCACGGGTTTGGGTGTCTTGCACCAACTCAGGTGTAACTGAGTACCATGGTGGCATTAACCATTAGTTTGTCTGCGCCTGTTTTTTTATATTATGAAGTTGCTTGGTACCGGCGCCTGTCGACATCACTTAGGGGAGATAACGCTGTTAGCATTATTTCGTCTGCTAGTGACATCACATTGAATAATGCATGTGCCTATTCTCTCTAGCGACTCACATCAATAATGCAGTCCCACTCTACTACTCCCACAATCCTCACAGCCACACACACACACCACACACACACACACACACACACACACACCACACACACACCACACACACACACACACATCGCGCACGCCCACACAAACCACACACACCACACACACACACACACACACACACACACACACACACACACACACACACACACACACACACACACACACACACACACACACACACACACACACACACACACACACACACACACACACACACACACACACACACACACACACACACACACACACACACAACACACACACACACACACACACACACACACACCCACACACACACACACACACACACACACACACACACACACACACACACACACACCACACACACACACACACACACACACACACACACAACACACACACACACACACACACACACACACACACACACACACACACACACACACACACACACACACACACACACACACACACACACACACACACACACACACACATTGATTTACTTGAGGCAGGCAGGGGACAGTAGAAAACCTAAATAGTAGGAGACAGAGAAAGGGTGATTCCTGAGCTGTGATTTGAAGCAGTTAAAGTCGGAGCATGTCGCACAGAGAAAGATGGATCGTGGGGGGGGGGGGGGGGGGGGGGAGAGACTGGAACGACAATGTTGTCCATATGGTTGTTCTATCAATATTTATACAAACAGGTATTTGTTTTGCTTTGAATTTGATTTTCTCAGAGCGCAGACATTTTGATATACTCTTCACCAGTGAAGTTCAGAAAAACGATGGATCGTGACGTAACTGACACTTTTGCCGCACGTTCCGGCCTTGCTCATAACGTCACTTCTCGCACTCTCCGTTCCAGTTTAGATGAGAGAAAAAAATATTTCTTGTGCAAGACGGAAACTTAAGGGCTTTGGTTACATGTCGTTCTCTGTTCTTGCTCCCCTAGTCTGGAACAACCTTCCTGCTCACATCCGACACTGCAGTTCTCTCTCACAGTTCAGAACTTCTCTGGTGTGAAACCTTTCTCTTTACTTCTGCCTTCTCTGAGCTACTCTGACCCTCTCAGTGGCACTAGATGCTGTACCTGAAGTGTTCTTTTTGCTGCTGACGCTTTCACTGGCTCACTGGTGACTATGGAGGGGGCGGGGGGGGGGGGGGGGGGGGGGGGACTGGGAAAGAAAGAGGGAAGCGAGCGGCTGCGAGATTGTGTGTGCGTGTGTTTTGAAATCGTAATTGACATGCTTAATCAAAGACATAAAAGGTTCAAAAGAACGCTTATTTATTTTGACACAGATACACACAGTTAAACGGTTCAGATCGATGGAAAATGAGCTTCTCATCTGATTTTTCATTCTTTTGAACCGTGTAACTGTTGCTTGAGTATCGTTTTGTAGCTTGACAAATGGATTACTGTGTGTCTGTGTCATAATAAATAAGCATTCTTTTGAACCTTTTTTTTCGTTTGGATCTTGTTTTAGAAGGCGAGCAGTCGTTCTTGTTTAAGATTTTTGACATGCTGAATGTTGGCAGGTACCAGTTTTACGGTGAGACCCGCATTATATGGGACACGATGGTAAACAAAGTTTGGCAAAAGCAGAGAGAGCTGGGAGACATGCCGCTGGTTCCTGGAGACAGCTTCAACATCACCGGCCACCTGCACAACGACTCGCTGACACTGACACTGAACGAGGCCCACGTGTACAGCATTCCTCTGTGCCGCCTTCAGGACGGTATTGATGGCATCGATGTCAGCCAGACAACCCTGCTTGATATCAACGGAAAAGTAGAACTGACTTACATCAATCTGATCTCGGCTTGCTGAGGAGGCGAAACCCCTGGTGACGCCTGAATGGAGCATGCATGACATCATTTTGTTGACGGACAAGTTAGGTTTTTACAGCAGTCTTGAACGATTTGATGGGCGTGATGTTGTGCTGGAGTTTGTCCCGCACTTAAAAACTTGGTACGCAGCAGAGCGTTTAGAATCGGAAGAGTTACGCCCGCTGCAAAATGCACAAATTTAATGTAACACAACTGGCGACTTTGAGATTTTGTCAGTTGCTTTTGAGTTACTATATTTCTATTTTTCTTTTAATCTGTATGAGAAAAAGCAGTGCAAAGGAATAAGTGATATTCTCACAATATTTCTCACAAGGGGTTTGCGTGTTTTGGTGGCGCGTGATTGGTTACATCGCGTTGATTTTCGTTTTTCGCCTTTTAAGGAAATTGTCAACATTTGTGACATGACGTCATAACATGTCTGACCTCCGTGTTGCCACTTAGCACTGTCACGCACACAGCTGCTTGACGTCAGCAATTATGACGCACACATGCCGTTAACCAATTAGGAAACTGTGTTTTGATCACTGCAAACTGTACACTGTATGAATGAGTTATGAAGTCTGTCGTTGAAGTTTTCTTCTTTTGTGGACACGTCTGTGTTGCATCAGACCGAGGTCAAGTTGTATTTGAATCTAATGTTTGTGTGGATTCAGCTAACAGTAAAATGGTGCACTCAAAAAGCGGTAGACAGAAGCTTGCTTTTGATTAGAGTTTGATTTTAGTTCCTACGTTTGATAAGTGGTTTGCGACAATCCTGACACAACTTTTTATTTTTCTTTTTCTTTAAAATAAATAAATATATCAACTCAAACCCACAAGCTGAATATAAACGGACAATTATTCCAATCATATTGACTTGCACATTCCTGTCTAGGGATTTTTTATTCTTATATTTTGATAACTAGGCCATATTGCTACTGAAGAAAATGCCTTTCCGCCGGCGTCAGTCCCACAGTTCAAATCCATTGCCCGAACTTGTATTTCTTAACTGTTGTTCTTTCCTTTCGAGCGTTAATTAACTGCCTTGTGTCTTAATTGTGCGCCAGCATTCAGAGCCTCGTACTGTTTACATTTGTGCTATCTGGGGTTTTTGCTTGCCAGCACTCAGAGTCTCGTACTGTTTACATTTGTGCTATCTGGGGTTTTGCTTGCCAGCACTCAGAGCCTCGTACTGTTTACATTTGTGCTATCTGGGGTTTTGCTTGCCAGCACTCAGAGCCTCGTACTGTTTACATTTGTGCTATCTGGGGTTTTGCTTGCCAGCACTCAGAGTCTCGTACTGTTTACATTTGTGCTATCTGGGGTTTTGCTTGCCAGCACTTAGAGCCTCGTACTGTTTACATTTGTGCTATCTGGGGTTTTGCTTGCCAGCACTCAGAGCCTCGTACTGTTTACATTTGTGCTATCTGGGGTTTTGCTTGCCAGCACTCAGAGCCTCGTACTGTTTACATTTGTGCTATCTGGGGTTTTGCTTGCCAGCACTCAGAGCCTCGTACTGTTTACATTTGTGCTATCTGGGGTTTTGCTTGCCAGCACTCAGAGTCTCGTACTGTTTACATTTGTGCTATCTGGGGTTTTGCTTGCCCCGCACTCAGAGCCTCGTACTGTTTACATTTGTGCTATCTGGGGGTTTTTCTTGCCAGCACTCAGAGCCTCGTACTGTTTACATTTGTGCTATCTGGGGTTTTGCTTGCCAGCACTCAGAGCCTCGTACTGTTTACATTTGTGCTATCTGGGGTTTTGCTTGCCAGCACTCAGAGCCTCGTACTGTTTACATTTGTGCTATCTGGGGTTTTTGCTTGCCAGCGCTCGTAAGGCCTTCCCTTATGGAAAGGTGCACCTTGCTTTTCAACGTGCGCAACGGTCTTACTTCTGCTCTCACAGACGTTGAATAATACAGACTGTTCCAGGGCAATAAGGTTTGAAGCCGTCAAAAGAGTTGCGTCCCCTGAACGTACTCCCTTCAGAGCAATGCCACAGATGGTGTTTGTGCTCTAACAGTCAGCAGAATTACGCCATTTCGAGCCAAGATCTTATATCACACACACACAAAAACACACCACACACACACACACACAACACACACACACACACACACAAAACACACAAGAAAACTGGGAAAAAAAAAAAAAGATTCTTGTTTGTTTTCCCAAAAAAAGTTTCCCCCCCCCCCCCCCCCCCCCCCCCCAAAACCCCCCCCCCCCCCACCCCTTTTTCTGTCTCTTTTGTTTTAAAAAAAAATTTAAAAAAAACCCGTTTTTTATTTTTCACAGTTGCTTTTGCAAGGAAATGTTAACTTGGGTTTGACAGGGTTTTTTTAAGTAAAATAAACTACAATCGTTGTAAAATAAAGGTTTTTGAGTTCGAAATTTCGAATTTATGTCTGTCTGTCTGTCTGTTTCTGATAATTATAAAAATTTTTTTTAATAATTTTCCTTTCTCTGATTATTACTTGGGGGGGGGGGGGGGGGGGTATTAAAATTAAAATTTATTTTTGGGGATAAATTTTAGGGGGGGGGGGGGTTTTTATTATTTAAAATTGGGGTGGGGTGGGGGGGGTTATTGGGGGGGGTTTTAAAACATAAAAATTCTGTTTTGTATAATTTTTTGGAATTTAAAAACCTCATAAAACGTTGCCCAAACTGGTTTGGGGATAAAATTGCTGCAATTTTTAATTTTCAATCCTAAACGTTGCCCCCTTGGAAACCTGTTTTCACTTGTTTCCCCTTTTCTTTAACTACTTCAGTGCGTTCCTATGGCACAAAACGTCTCCTAGTACAGTACCGTCTGTCAGAACGTTGCACTCATGTCAACACGGTAAGCAACTAGAACATAAATCAGCTGATCAGGAGTACAGTACGTTTTGTATTTTCATCAAATAAACAGACATCATCCGTTAAACTGCTGCCATATAAACCCACAAAAAAGGTAATTTCATGTTTGATGTGGAACAATGCAGACAATAAATTTTATAATTATTTATGAACTGAATTCTGCTTTTCTATCTCTCTACTCCACATGCGAGCGAGAGAGTACACACACACACACACACGCACGCACACGCGCACGCACGCACGCACGCACCACGCACGCACGCACGCACGCACGCAAAACCACACACACACACACACACACACACACACACACACACACACACACAGAGGAGAAAGTAGACAAGGACACGAGTGTGGAGAGCGGGCGTATGACAGTGTGAGTGATGGACAGATTCAATGGAGAAGTGATTTACTCAGAGGCAAATGCCATGGTGGCGATGTTGGTGTTATTATCGTTATAATTCATCGCTTTTGTATAGCCCCATTCTCTGCTTTCTAGGCAAACACACTGCCCTCATGTTCCATGCGATTCAGAATGAATGACTATCATTTTATAGCGTGTTTATTTTATTTTTATCTCTACCAAAGTGGTGTACCTACACCGCTATTTGGTTGTTGCATGGCTGCTGCCATGTGAAAC
>JABMCL010000230.1:0-37695 GCA_018857735.1 Alviniconcha marisindica
GAGAGAATGCTCTTATGCGCTGCCAGAAACTATTTAATTGATTTTGTCATTCATGGAAAAACCCGGACGGGGTAATAAAGTCTTGGACAGCTTTAAATATTAATGAGTTCATATTATTTGATATGCTTGGATCCCCTTGCAGGAGGGTAGTAAGTTTAGCAAATTTGCAGGGAGTCTGAATATGGTGTTTTGACGTACGTGTGTAAAACGTGGGCAGTGTTCAGATGTTTCTTTTCTTTCTCCACAATCACAAGAGCTATTTGTTGTTAAGTGTCTGTTTAATAGGTCGTAATTTAGGTCGCTTATTCCAAGACGGAGTTTGCAATGTGTTATCTGTGCTTATCGACTACAATTGTAAAAGAAAGGTGGAGGATTTGTGTCATTTCTGGAGAGAAAGTGTTTAACTTGACTAATTGATTCTGTTCGCTGTATGTCTTCTGGTAAATTATTCCACAGTGTAGTTGTCGATGGGAAAAATGATTGCCTGTAAGTCTCAGTCTTATGTTTTGGTACCTGTCGTTGGAGTGGTCGTCGTCGATGGTATGGATTAGTTGAGGAAACAAGTTGTGGTAAATGTTCTTTCAAGTAAGTCGGGGTATTTTCTTGAACAATCTTGTGGTAAATAATAATTTTGTGTCTGAAGCGTCTTTCTCGTAAAGTCGTAAACCCTGATTCAGTGTATAGTTTCTGGTGACTTGTTCCGCGAACAGCTCCTATAATGGTCCTTATTGCATCGAGGTGTAGACTTTCCAGTTCTTCTGCTAATTTCAGACAACAATTATCCCAAATGGCGTCGGCGTAATCTAACTGCGGTAATATAAAAGACCTATACATGGTTTCAAGAGCTTTTCTGCTAAGAAGATATTTAAACTATCTTAGGCAAGCGACTTGACATCTACATTTTGCAATTAACATTTTAATATGACTCTCCCATTTACAGTTGTTTTGAAAAATGATTCCTAAATGTTTATGGCTATGAGTGTCTTCTAAAATAGTCCTTCCAAAATTCAGTGATTGAAATTGGTGGTTTTTGTTCCTGGTTATGTTCATCAGTTCTGTCTTCCTTTCGTTAAACTCAATTTCCCATTTATTTATGAGGTTCAAAGGGAATCCAGGCGGCTAACTGCAACACGGCCCATTCCAATTAGTTCGTCATGTTTAATCCAAAGTACATTCTCAACGTGTTCTCAGTTTGTTCAGTTACGTGGTGGAAAACCACTGTGAATACCTTTCTGATTATATTTCCTAGCTTAGCATCGAAAAGTAGGAGATGCGTTTTTCTAGCAAACTGGACATATTTTATACAGTGAGGTCACTTGTATTCATTTCACAACATACCTTCACAACACATCGCACTTAAGAGAAAACTAATCCACCACAGTCCACAGCGTCCTTGCCGCCGCCATTTTGTCGATTTACCTGATCACGTGTTGCTTTCAACCCATTTACGACTTCAGCATTGACGTAGCATTGTGCGTGGCAGAACTACGTCACGTTTATTGACATAACATTGTGCGTGGCTGAACTACGTCACGTTTATTGACATAACATTGTGCGTGGCTGAATTACGTCACGTTTATTGACATAACATTGTGCGTGGCTGAATTACGTCACGTTTATTTACCTAGCAGTGTGCATGGCTGAACCAGTGGCGTCTTGAAGGCGTCCACCAAATCCTGGAATTATTTAACAAGCAAACAAAACATTGTAATGGTTTCCTTTTAGAGGGGTGGATTAGCTCAGTTGACCAAAAGGCCAGGCGCAATGCTGACGCCAGTTCGACTCTCGGGTGCGGCAGGGGACCTTTCTCCCAGAGTCCATTTTCAGTGCAGACTGCCTTATGGTGCTCGTATTCCCCCGTGAACGGTGGCACGCATCAGTATCTGTGTGCGCATACTGGCAGCTGTAGCATTGTTTGGACAGACACGAAAAAAATGCTGCTCACACTGGCAGGAATGGGCAGAGCTGCTCTTGTGGCTGCTGTAGTCTTACTGACGTAAGGCGACCCGAACTTCCTGCAAAGGGTTAACGAAGGACTAAAACAAACTGCTGTAATGCCAAGGCTAATGTGCTGTGTTGGATCAAGTGCCATGCACCTGAAGGCGGAATTGTCTGTTTTCATTTATTTTCCGCCTCTCTCTCCGCAGCTGTGCATGTCTAGTTGCTTTGAGTAACAGACTTCATATTTTGTGTAAAATTCCGTTAAATTGGTATTATCAGTAACCTTTGTTTTTCCACTGGTGTATATCCGTACTATATCCTCTGATGTTTTGGTGTGCTTGTTTGTCTAGCAATGTCTTAACTGTTGCGTGTTTATTGAATCACGTCAAGCATGTCTATAATTAGGTCAGTTTACACACTAAACTCTCTCTCGTCCCCGCCCACCCTTCTCACTCACTCCGCCTCTCTGTATTTCAGCTCTGGATCCTGGCTCTGACTGCTCTAAGGCCACATTTGTCAAATGTGACACCAAATCCACGTGTGAAGACGGTGTCATCTGCAGTGAGTTAAGCTTCCTACACACGGTCATTATTGCAAACGGGACACCAACACAAGCAACTCGCCGCATGCGTCTGGCATCTGCTTAATTAATTACCGTTATGCACCTGTCTCTGCGGCCCAAGGCATGAGCTAGAATTGGCTGTTTGAGCTGTTACCCTTTGTGTATAGTATAAATGTTGGTTCTGTTGGCTCGCGCCGTCTCTTGGCGGTTTGAGCTGTTACCCTTTGTGTATAAATGTTGATTCTGTGAGCGAGACCAGCACTCGGTTTGCGTACACGGTGTTAAATGATTATGCAGTTTTCTCTCAGTATGTGAGCGTTATTTGTAGCTTTCTCACAACGTTCTTGCTCCTCTCAGATCAGACGAAGCAGTCTCTGTATGTGCACGTTATTTGCTGTGTCCTCTCACAACGTTGGTGCTGTCAAATAAACCAGTTTCTGTATGTGCACGTTATTTTTTTTCCAAATTGGTTCTGTCCGATAAACCAGTCTCTGTATGTGCACGTTGTTTGCTATGTTCTCTCACAACGTCGGTGCTGTCAGATAAACCAGTCTCTGTATGTGCACGTTGTTTGCTATGTTCTCTCACAACGTTGGTGCTGTCAGATGAACCAGTCTCTGTATGTGCACGTTATTTACTGTGTCCTCTCACAACATTGGTGCTGTCAGGTAAACCAGTCCCAAGGGCTGATTCACCCAATATGTTCTTTATGAAGGGAGTAGGACTCCTTTTTTCTTTTTTTCCTTCGTCGGATTTACTCTAAGGTCTTCCAGATCTAAATATAAAACCTCAACAGTTAATTACTTGTTGTTTTCTACACTTCGACCTAGAAATGTCTTCATCAATTGATCATAAGAAAAAAAGAAAAGAAGGAAGAAGATTGTTGCTAATCAGTTGCAAGACTGTAAGTTTTTGTTTTGTTTTGCTTTGTTTGTTTGTTTTAACAAAAGTTTCCCGTCGTTGTTAGCCGCTTAGGTTTGGCAGCCGAGAACATTCTCCCATGCTGTCGGAATCTGCCACGTACGACTCGATGGTTTTCTGTCGTTAATACTGGTCATCGATGATCTACTCAGGTAGCGAAACTCGCGACTGGCCCTGGCAACCAATGCAATAATTAATGGTCATCACCGGGATCAGATTTGTGATAACACCTTTGTTGTCTGTACATTTGTAACTAGGTCCACAGTCTGTGTGCAATCACGACATCCCTCTGTTAGTTCAGGACCTGCGTTAGCCTATACGGCCGGCGCAGAAAACAATAGTTGCTGATTACTCGGTGACCTCACTCTTTTTTTCTTTTGTTGTTGTTGTTGTTTCTTTTCCTTTCTCTCTTTTTTATTGTTGTTGTTTTTGCTGTCATTGTTATTTTTGTTGCCCGGATAAATTTTAGTTTTGGGAGGGGGTGGGTCGCGGGTGCTTTTTGACGGCCTGAACATTGTTACACAAAGGTAAACATTTAGGCACGAATGCCTGTCGGCCAACCTGTCCTTGTTACAATTGGAGGTGTGGATGTAAAAATAATAATGATTTTACTGTGATCAATGAGAGAGAGACAGACAGACAGACAGACAGAGAGACAGGCAGGCAGGCAGGCAGGCAGACACAGACAGACAGAAAGACAGACAGAGAATATAAAGTACTGGAAACATTGATGGAAAAGCATAGCAAATCAACGCCTGATGCATGGAAACAATGGAATTGTACAGCCAACGATTAACACGTGACAAAAAGCGCTGTTGTACAATGCAGGGATCGTCATTATAGACTGTACTGGCTATGGCCCTGCCTTTCAAAGGAACTAGACTAATTGTAACACCCGGTTTGTCCAGAGGTACAAGAGATCGAGACACAAATCTGGAACCAAGGTTTGTGTTTGGAAACACTTTCTTGTTTGCGACATTGTGTTTGCTGCAGTTGCATGCTGTTTCTTTCTGATGTACGCAAGCAGCTGACTGGGCGTTAAATATCGACTAACCAATTGATTATTCATGCTTTCAGAAATAAGTAAGTTGGTGTTTTACGCCCAGTCAACCGGCGCGGTTATATCAGGGCGATCATGCTTTCAGAAAGGAAACTCTACCAGACATGTGCTGACTTCAGTGACCATTGTATCCACGGTACCACCTGTGATCCTGACACCAAGATATGTGTGACTGAAGACAGTAAGTGTTGCCTGTACGCGATACCCGATGTCTCTGTCCCACTCTCTCTCACTACTAAGGTCCAAAAATCAGGTGTTTACTGCAAAATGGACTGAAGGCATGACGTTTTGCATACATGTACTATGACCCGACCCGAACATTTTCAGGCACACAGACATCTTTGCACTGACCTCCTTTGGCTATAATTAGCAATGTAATTAGGTCACCTACACGTACTGACAGAATTATCAAAACTATAGTTTTAAACTATTTTAGTTTGGTAATCAACATCAATTGTGATCTTTCACACAAGCACTATGCTCCAGGAAGACCTGTTTGGGCCATTCAGACACTTGGATTGCCTGAGGCTATAACAATATCCGTAATTAGGTCATGAAAAACACAAATGTGTCATCCCACGACTATTAACATATGTTACTGAAATTGTTTTAAAATTAAAGAATGAACTTTGGGCATATACAATGCTCCTCTGGGAACACTTGTGGCCTGAAAGATACCCCTGATCTCAGGATACCTTTATCTGTAACAGTGATTACTGTAATTAGGTCACGCTACGTAAACGTGTCCACACAACTGGTCCCCATTTAGCGGAGCTCTTATAGTCACAACATCAGGTGCATACTGCAAAATGGAAATAAAAAGCATGGCGTTTTGTGCACACGTGCTATAATTCTATTTGAACATTTTCAGGCATATAGGCATCTTTGCACTGACCTCCTTTGGCTATAATTAGCAATGTAATTAGGTCACATACACGTACAGCATCACCAAAACTACAGTTAAAAAAATTAATGTAATCAGCATTGCGATCTTTTACACAAGCATAGTTTTAAACTATTGTTTTGGTAATCAACATCAATTGTGATCTTTTACACAAGCACTATGCTCCAGGAAAACCTGCCTGGTCTATTCAGATACTTGGATTCTCTGAGGCTATAACAGTATGCGTAATTAGGTGATGGAAAACAAATTTGTAATCCCAGGACTTTTAAAATCTAATACTGAAATTGTTTTGAAATTAAAGCATTAACTTCGGGCAGATACAATGTTACTCTGGGAACTCTGTCGGCCTGAAAGATACCTTAATCTCAGGATACCTTATCTGTTGTCTGCAACAGTGATTATTGTAATTAGGTCACGCTAAATGGGCGTAAACGTGTCCACACAAGCGATCCCCAGTTAGCGGAGCTCTTATGGACAAAATGTCAGGTGCATACTTCAAAATGAAATGAAAGCATGACGTGTTGCACACATACATGATTCTATCTGAACATTTTTAAGTACATACATATCTTGGCACTGACCCCATATGGCTATAAATAGCCATGTAATATGGTCACGCTGCATGTTCTGGCGGCATAACCAAACTTCGGTTCAAAACCTTTTTGTTGTTGTTATCGACATCAATTGTGATCTTTCACACCAGCTTTATTCTCCAGTAAGGCCTGCCTCATCCATTCAAACACTTGGATGTCCTGGTGCTAATATTACATCCACAATTAGGTCCCAAAAAATAAGATATTTTTGAATACGGACAGAAATCTGTAAAAAAAAAAAGTTTTTTAATTAAACCATGAACTTTGCACAGATGCAATTCTCCTCTGAGAAGATTTTAGACCTAAAAGATATCTCTAATATCTAAAAACTGTTGTCTGCAACGGCGGCTATTGTAATTAGGTCACACTAGATGGGCATGATTGTGTCCACTTAACTGATTAAATCCGTTCATTTGCACTGTTTCGTGAGGGAAACAATTTTTTAAAGTTTTTCCAAAGTTTAAAATTGACAAAAAATTTGTCCCCCTTTAAATTATTTTGTCAAGTATTAAAAAAAATTTATTTTTTAGGGGAAATCCCCCTTTTTCCAGTCAAGAAACCCTGCCTATTTGCATACGCCCCCAAGCACAGGGCTGCGCACAGCAAGCTGCTTTGAAACATTTGCATCTTCCTCTGGACACTTGTTTGCAAGTACAGCGAATCCGTTCATAGCACGATTCCTGAGCTTGGGGTAGGTAGTTCACAAAGGTCGCCACGCCTTTTCCTCTATTTTGTCTTCCACACAATAAATGCTCCACGACAGAAGAAGCTGAGCGAGCTGGAAGTTTGACATCTCATAGTTCACATGGTTCAAAGCAAAACGCAAGGGCGTACGTTTAGTCAGACATTTCACGGATGATAGTCACCACAACGAACTCAACGCACAAGCCGAAGGACACAGAGCTGGAAATCAAGAACAAGAGCCCAGTGTTTAAACTGCGGTTCTTCAATGTCCATCTGTGTTTGTCACTGTTCCGAGATGACAGCATGGTCAGGGTCAAACTCCACATAAGAAAGGAAGGCAGTCTGCTGCAGAATATGCAGCGCTGCAGCTGTAACCTGGTGGGCATGTCTTGTCCTCGCAAGATAAGATGCTTTCACAAAATATTCTGCAACAGTGTTCCAGCAGTTGTGATTGCACTTGGCCACCCAGAACCATTCAACCATTCTCCCGGCCATTTCAACATGAAGACCCCCACCCCACACCCCCACCACGCCTCCCCCGCCCCCAATCATGATCACATAATTATTTGTTGTTACTAAACGAGTCAGGCCACAGCCACTGTATCTCTTTGCTATTGCGGAGAGCGGCTGGTCCATCGTTAGCACAGGAATCTAATTTGGATTCAGATGTTCCACAGCTTCCTTAACCGAATTCATGACACGGTTGAGTAAGGCAGTTGCGTGGGAATTTTCAAGCAGGATTGGTATCAAACTGATAGTCTCCAGACTGGTTTTTCCCATGAGATATACTCTCTACTTGTGATGGGTTGAGTTTGCAGCAGAGTGTATAATTGTAATCCTGTAGGCCTCCTTTTTCCCTGTCATACCTTTCAATCTCCTCCAGATGACTGGTTTGCAGTGTCCTTGCAACAGAAGCATAAACTGTTCTGATGGCGGGCAGGGAACTGGAAGAACGTGTGTGTAATCAGCAGGCAGATACACCATACTTCCTTGTGCTCGTATCTACAGATTCTGACAGCATCCGCATTTCACCCTCATTTTCCGCCTGCCGAGCTAAGGACACACTTGTGCCGTGAAAAGAGTCATTTGCTGTTGTGGTGGAGAAGGGGTTGTTGTCTATGTTGTCGGTCACAGCTGCTCTGAAAACTGTTTAATATGTTTGTTGGCACAGCAGTGCTCTTGTCAAAATTTCCACATAATTTGCGCGTGCTGCGTCGGGATGAAATTGTAAGCACCTGAGTTGGAAATGCTCGAACGAATACCCCAAAACTGAGGATGGCATCAACAAGTCATCTACTTCTGGTTTCAGCATGGGGTTATAAAGGGCCCCTGAACACTGATTTTAAGTCGTAAATATCACTTACATTGTACTATATAAATAAAGTGTAACATACACGCTGTTCATCTGATAGATTGACATTTTCCTGAGGTACGTAAAAGTATTGATTTGAATGGGGGGAAAAACGACGCTTCGAGCAGCTGCGTCGTCTGCAGCTGGAAATCCCGGGTTTCGGTCACGTGACCTCAGTGACGTCACGACAAGACAACTGACCCGCACGGCTCAGTAACGACTTGGACAAAATTGAATCGAAAGTAGTCTGGCAAATCAGTTTTAAAGCATGCCGAGCGAGTGTGCTGCAGTTGGTTGCAGTGAAAAGTTGACAAAGGAGTTTTCTTTCCATGCTTTTCCTTTTAAAAAAAAAAAAAAAAAATGAAGCCAGAAAACGACAGTGGCAAATGGCAATGAATCGATGGGACCTAGCCACAAAGAAGTGGGAACCAAAATACCACGATGTGCTCTGCTCAAAGCATTTCGAAAAAAATGTTTCACAGATCGCACCCTGCTGAGCATTCAGTTTGGGCTCAAATACATGTCCACAGGCTAACCGACTTGGAAAAATTTCCAGTTCGAATCTCCAAGGATGAAGCTCCGACGTCATTGCCAGTAGTTGGGCCTTTGTTTATTTCCCCTTTGTCATTCCATCTTTCTCGAGCCTTGTTAGGTGCGTGGCGTTTCGGTCTTTTTCGTTGTGTTTACTCTAGCTTTCACAACAGGCTAGACCTCATCAGGGTGCCTGCCTTTTATTGGGTGTTTTATTTTATTTTCCCAATTTATCCGTGTTTGTTTCATCATACGTAAAGATGAAAAAGTTTGTTCGTTCTAGTTCAATAGACTAGCGATTTCGTGGCCGCCCTGGGTTAGGGTTTGGCGTTGGGCTAGTGACCGGTTCTTGCCATTGACAGTTTTTTTCTCTTTCAGCTCCTTTTGTTTCTCGGGTTGTAGCATTCATTTACGATGTACGAGTGAGGGGGGTAGTCTCGTGAGTGTCTGTTGCCCTGCAGTGTTGTGTCACTGCTAAGTGGGTTGTATCGTGTACACGGATTACGTGTATCCAGCCTTTGTCACGTTGCTCGCTGACATTTCCTGCCTCCTTTTTCTTTTCAGAAAGTGTTTGTTGTTGTTGTCGTTGTTTTGTTTTCTCTCTCTTCTCTTCCACCATGCGTCTTTCGTTTTTATCTTTAGCTTATTGGCCAATTCGTACCCGCTGTTAGCTTGCCTGATTAGGGCGGCCATTTTAAATTTCTCTTTTCGTCTGCATTTGTTTACATCCCGATGCTATGTCATCGGTAGTCCTGATTAGCAATTTGCTTTGTCAGTCTGCAGGCATTGTGTTTCTAGATGGAGGCCAGGTTAGCGAGGGGTTAGTTATGGTTAGTTTGGCTTTCCATCTGTTTGTCGTTGGCACAGTTATTTTTGCTTCTGTGCTCTTATGTCAAGTTAAGTCAAGGACTTCTTTATTCCATAAAGCCACAAAGACAGTGTACATATGTAAAAGATTAACACTTAAGAAGTACGCAACAACACTTAGTATCGCACACATCACAATATACAATAAACACAAGCATAACCACCACTATTTTCATGACACTTCTTCGTCACTTGAACTCTCCCAGTCGATGCCAGAATTGATATCCGCAACTGGCTCGTACTGGAATGGCCGTATTCCAGTTGCCATTTCCAACTTTTCAGGCAAATTTATCCGGAGTTTTGTGCACTGAAACAGTAGAATCAGCAATGTCAATGGCAGTCGAGTCTTATCGTGACGTACGATTAGCCTTTGACTTTACGGCTCCAAGTAAACTTTCGGCCAAAACACGCCCGATCATGCGGCTACAGCGGTTATTTCCCTTGCCCATTCTGCCGTGACATATTGGTCTTGTTTTACGATTCATAAGCATTTAAGACACTTGAAAAATATGAAATTATTACTGAGGCACGGGATATATACCTGTATTTACTGTGTGAAAATATTTAGTCGGTGGAATATACAAAAGAGGAGATCTGAAGCTAAAATCGGTCAAAATCAGTGTTCAGCGGCCCTTTAAGCCCACAAAAATGGAAACGGAAGTTTCTTGTTTCTTTTGTGTCTCTGAAGTGATGACTCCTTTGGTGACTTCGTACTATGGAAGGCAATCGATTGAGAAATTAACAGCGCAGCCTTATGTTATGGCAATTGATTTGCTGCTGATTGCTTTGTGACATACGGTCCAGTCAGTACAAAACGTATTGTCTTCTTTTAAACATTTTTTTTTAAATTTCCCTTGGAACACTTTCGACATCAGAACAGTTGAAGGATATCAGATTCTGTATTGCATCATTATTGAAGGCCTCTCCGGTGTCTTTTTTAAACACAAGAACCACTTCTTTACCACGATGTGTTGAGACAAAGTCAGACCCAGCAGCTAAGATTTTCTCACGCAACCTTAAGGTGTGCACATAAACGTCTGTTCGCCCGGCATCCTTCAGGCAGGAATAATACAGCTGTCATAAGTATGGCATGCTAAAGCTGACACATTCTATCTGACCTCTGAAATCTTGAAAATGTAACGAACTATAATTCAGCAAAGACAGTAGCACCCACGTGTCTGATTTCACCCTCGCATTTGTCAAGCGCAGGTTAGGTTGGCGCCTGAAGAATGCAGAAAGACACTTTTTGTGTACTTTGCTTCGCCTGCGACGATGTCAGCAGGTGAAAGCTTCCTAAGCAGATGTTGAAGCTGCTGTGCGTGTCTGAGTACTTCCACATCCAAAGGCAAGGTGGACATGTTGTGTAAAACCAATCCTGCAGTGCCTGGTGGTCCATCAAAGAAAAGAAAAGAAAAACAACGACAACAAAACAACAACAAAACAGGTTGTCTTGGATACAAAATGAGGAACATTTCATTTTCTTGTTTTTGCCTTTGTTTTGTCTTCAAATGCGTTGTTTCCCTTTGAAAGATGATCTAAAACAAAAATATAAAGAATATCTATCAAATTAGAGTACGAGTTTGTTTTTAAAAATGTGACAAAATGACCCAAACCGCTCACCATACTTTATGCTCACAAACATAATTTACTAATTAATTCATTTTGCAACAACGGGTATGTATGTTTATATTAAACAACATGAAAACAACGACAAAAATCAATCAAAAATCAAGAGAGAGAGAAAATGCTCTTATGCGCTGCCAGTAACTATTTAATTGAGTTTGTCATTCCATGGAAAAACGGCCGGACTGGGTAATGAAGTCTTGGACAGCTTTAAATATTAATGAGTTCATATTATTTGATATGCTTGGATCCCCTTGCAGGAGGGTAGTAATGTTTAGCAAATTTGCAGGGAGTCTGAATATGGTGTTTTGACGTACGTGTGTAAAACGTGGGCAGTGTTCAGATGTTTCTTTTCTTTCTCCACAATCACAAGAGCTATTTGTTGTTAAGTGTCTGTTTAATAGGTCGTAATTTAGGTCGCTTATTCCAAGACGGAGTTTGCAATGTGTTATCTGTGCTTATCGACTACAATTGTAAAAGAAAGGTGGGGGATTTGTGTCATTTCTGGAGAGGAAGTGTTTAACTTGACTAATTGATTCTGTTCGCTGTATGTTTTCTGGTAAATTATTCCACAGTGTAGTTGTCGATGGGAAAAATGATTGCCTGTAAGTCTCAGTCTTATGTTTTGGTACCTGTCGTTGGAGTGGTCGTCGTCGATGGTATGGATTAGTTGAGGAAACAAGTGGGGGTAAATGTTCTTTCAAGTAAGTCGGGGTATTTTCTTGAACAATCTTGTGGTAATAATAATTTTGTGTCTGAAGCGTCTTTCTCGTAAAGTCGTAAACCCTGATTCAGTGTATAGTTTCTGGTGACTTGTTCCGCGAACAGCTCCTATAATGGTCCTTATTGCATCGAGGTGTAGACTTTCCAGTTCTTCTGCTAATTTCAGACAACAATTATCCCAAATGGCGTCGGCGTAATCTAACTGCGGTAATATAAAAGACCTATACATGGTTTCAAGAGCTTTTCTGCTAAGACGATATTTAAACGATCTTAGGCAAGCGACTTGACATCTACATTTTGCAATTAACATTTTAATATGACTCTCCCATTTACAGTTGTTTTGAAAAATGATTCCTAAATGTTTATGGCTATGAGTGTCTTCTAAAATAGTCCTTCCAAAATTCAGTGATTGAAATTGGTGGTTTTTGTTCCTGGTTATGTTCATCAGTTCTGTCTTCCTTTCGTTAAACTCAATTTTCCATTTATTTGCCCATTGCATTATTTTTTCAAGATCATTGTTTAGAATTTCAGCTCGGATGTGTGGATTTTCTAAGCACAAATACATACTAGTGTCATCTGCGAAAAGCTTAATAACTGATTCGATGTCTTCAACAATGTCATTTATGTAGATAAGGAACAGAAGAGGTCCTAGGACTGAGCCCTGTGGGACACCTGCAGGTACAGTTAAGTAATCAGATCTGCTACCGTGGAGTACCACAGCCTGTTTACGTTCGGCCAAATAGTTTTCGAACCAATGAAGTAAAGTACCTCTAATTCCAATAGCTTGCAATTTCCGTAGTAAGCCTCGGTGCCATACTTTATCGAACGCTTTAGATATGTCAAAGAAAATTGCTTGAGTAGTTAATTCACTGTCAAATGACTTACAAAAGTCATCGTATATACTTAGTAACTGGTACACGGTTGAATCTTTTGGAGTGAATCCTGATTGTGACGGTGTTATTATTTGGTTTGCGTTTAAGTAATTAGACACATGGCGATGAACACATTTTTCTAGAGTTTTTCCTACGCAACTTAGCAAAGATATAGGACGGTAGTTAGTACACTGTTCTTTGTTACCCTTTTTATGAATTGGTGTAACGTGTGCTGTTTTCCAGACTGTGGGAAAAATTCCTTCATTAAGTGATCGATTGAAGAGAAAAGTTAATGGTTCAGATATGATTCCAGCGCTATTTTTAAAAATTATATTATGTATTTGATCAGGGCCTGTCGCCTTTGCTGTGCTTAATTTTGTAAGAGTATTATTTACTTCTTCTACACTCAAATGTATTTGATTTATACTCGTTAATAGTTCTGGTACATCTGGAACATCATCGTTGTCTTCAATAGTTGATTGGTTGATGAAGAATTGGTTAAGTATAGTCGCCTTCTCTTTGTTAGTATAATAAGTAACTCCATCTTTTTCTAATGGTGGTATTACGTCTGGATCAGATCCCTTGTTGCTCATGAATGACTTTACTAGTTTCCACCAGTTTTTGGTACCGAATGTCGCGCTGGAAGACGCACGATTGTCTAAATCCTGTAAATAATCTAATTTCCTTTTCCTTATGGCGTAGGTTAGATCGTTCCTGATTTGTCTAAAGCATTTCCACGACTGGTCGGTATTAAATATTTTAGCTTTTTTGTGTAGCTTATTTTTGTTTCTTATCATTTGTTTAATTTCTTCAGTTATCCATGGTTTGTCGCACTGCCGAACACTAATTGTTTTTACAGGCATACATTTTTTTGCCGTATTGTGTAAAGTGTCAGAAAAGAGTTGTGCTGCCTCTTCTATGCTATGTAGAGATACAATATCCATCCACCTAACATTAGAGAGCTCGTTAGATAGTTTTTCAACGTCGAGTTTTCTATAATCATAAATAGTACGTTTGAATGAAGGGCTATGTTTTATTTTATGAATTAATTTTACGCACGGCACTGAATGGTCACTACAGACTGGTGGAAGAACGTCAACATGACTAATTATGTCGGTACAAGAGGTGAGTACAAGATCTAGCAATGTGGCTGACGTTTCTGTAATGCGTGTGGGATGAGTTACTACTTGCTGTAGGTTATTGAAGTTGATAACATCTAGGAGCTGAGGAGACGGGTTACTTAAAAAGTTTGTGTTGAAATCCCCGAGCACTATGAATTTATGTGGAGTGCTGGACACGTTTTTAATAGACTGGTCTATTAAGTCCCAATAGTCAGATTTTGAGTTTGGAGGTCTGTAAAAGGATCCTATTAGCAACTTATCTTGGCCAATCTTCGTCTCTATCCAGACTGCTTCTAGTTGGGGAATAGACAGGTCATGCCTCTCTTTACAAATGAGACTGTTCTTAACATAAATTGCCACTCCTCCGTGCGGATCGTCAGATCGGTCTTTACGTACCGGTGGATGATACCCATTGATTGAAATTTCTTTATTTTTAATATCTGCCGATAACCATGTCTCTGATACAGTAATGACATCATGATCTGTTACTTCACTGTCGAGTACATCTAGTTTACGACGAAGACTACGGGCATTTATGTGAATTATTGATAACTCTTTGGGCTGTGCTCTGCAAGGGGGTCCTGGGTTGAGGTGAATGTCACCAGCGGTTTGAAGCAACAGCTGAATAATTATAAGCGGTAACACGGTAAAACAAAAGGATTTTATGTCGGGGACTTGTTTGCGGGTACCTACATATGAATAATCAGGCGTAAACGTTGCAGAGGTCTCATTTCGGTCCTTGTATGTATGCAGGTCGTTGGATGCTTGATTATTATTTAACAACATGAATAGTATCAGTGCAACATTAATGCCTCTGCTACCTTCCAGATATAATACTAAAAACGGCCATATTTCTGAGGCAGAAATAAACGCTAGTTTAAAAACTGACAATTGGGCCGCCCTGTCATGGAATCCTCCCACCCTAGCCCTATATAAAGAGATACCTATTGTCATTATGTAATGCCTTTCAAAGAAAGGTCAAATAGAAACACGGCCATGGGTGGCAGATTATACGTCATGCAACTGTGGCAGGCGAGCAAGATAGATAGAAAATGGGTGACAAAGGAAGTATAGATACAAAAACTGCTCAAATGACAGTATGAAGTAACACTTAGTAGCAACAACGACGAGGTATAACAAGTTGAAAAAAAGAGAAAAAAGAAACAGGTTACGATAAACACCATGGGTGATTATGTGTGGTTTTGCTCTCCCAGCCAAACAGTATTAATGACTTATTCTTCACAGCTACATTCTCTGCCAACACTTCTCTGTCCGACAATTTCATGTCAGGACAGGCGCTTTGCTTTAATTTGTACCCCGGTACAAAGATCCGAAGCTTCTGTTTTTGTAAGAATGAAGTACATTTAGAAACGCCTGCATTTCAAATTCTTGAGAGAAAAAAAATGCTTTTTTTTCTTCTTCTTTTTTTCTTTTTTCTTTTCTTTTTTTCTTCTTCTTCATTTTCTGTGGTCAGTACAAAATGGAAATGTGCACACATTGATTGCTTTAGTCAACACGTGTCTTACATTCTGTTGTTGTTTCTTTGTTTTCTCTTGGCTTTTTGTTACGTCTCATTTATTGTAAGCTTGGTGAAATTATTCGTCCGCCGTACATTTTTCTCTCCCTCCAACTGTATGGTTCATCGCCTATAAGCAGAAAGCTTGTTGATGAGCACATAACGATTCATTGTATCATTATTTTGTTGTGAATGAATTCTTGTTTAAATCACTCATGCACGCACATAACACACACACACACACACACACAACACACACACACCACACACACACACACACACACACCACACCACGCAAAAACCACAACAGCACACAGGCAACACAACACACGCACACAACACAATCACACAGGCAACAAAGCACGACGCGCGCATACACAACACCAACACGCACGCACTACGCACGCACACGCACGCCGATACACCACACAAAACACACAGCACACACACACACACCACCACACACACACACACACACCACACACACACACACCACACACACACACACACACACACACACACACACACACACACACACACACACACCACACACACACACACACACACACACCACGCCCGCACACCACACACAACACACACACACACACACACACACACACACACACACACACACACACACACACACACACACACACACACACACACACACACACACACACACACACACACACACACACACACGCACATACACACACACACACACCAACACCACACACACACACACACACACACACACACACACAGATACCACTTCAGCGACTGGTCGATGAATGCTAACCCGTTTGCGATTGCTTGAATGTCAGACAGTCCATGTGATGATTACCACTTCGAATGTAAGGAAGATGGAAGGTGCATCGCCATTCATTACACCTGTGACGGGATTTCCAACTGCGTTGACAACTCGGATGAGACCCTGGACTGGTGCCGTGAGTAATAATAATAATAACAAAGGGGATTTCTACAGCGCCCATCTACCACACAAGGTGGGAGAGCAGGGTTAGTGAATACATCGAGTATGGGGGTTACCGGACGTCATGGACCGCAAGCACTCCATGCAATATTCACCCGGGAGTGCAGATCGGTTCTCGAGAGCTCATAGGATGTATGTGTATGTGTATATATATATACACACACACACAATCACACACACACACACACACACACACACACACACACACACACACACACACACACACACACGCGCGCGCGCGCGCGCGCGCGCGCGCACGCACGCACGCACACACACACACACATATGGGTCATTCTCCTGAAAACTGGACCAAAGCGGGTGCCGCTTTCCCGATGACGTAGAAATTAAACTAAAACATGAAACCTTTTGAACTACCGCTATATTTCTGACGTAATGTGCCTGGAGAAATAAGGGAAATGCCACAATGGGTAAATACATCATTATTTCTTGTGCTGTGGCCACCATTAGTGACATGGCTATGGGAAGGTTAGCTGATCGCAGATATTTCCTTGGAATCGTTCATGGTGGAATAAAAACTGGTTTCATGAGAAAGAAGGAGGCTAGTTCTTACATACAAATAGTATTTATTTTGTGTTGCTTGCTATTAACAGCTCCAAACAAAGGAAAGATAATCAGTGTCTCGCACGTTACCGATGGTGTCTTCTGAGTGTGTATCACGATATTGTGACTTGTTCACAACAGAAACTAAAGAACGTTCTTTTTTTCATCAGCTTGGTAGATAACCACATTTATTTTTTAATGCTTGTTTGATGACCTGAGAGTAGATACGAAATAAATTACAGTCATTTCTTCAGGGGTGGTTGACGTGGTGTCTTACAATGGTGTAACGTGCGAGCACACAAAATAATTATTTCTGCTTGTACTATTGACTTTCGACCTACCCTAGCGTACCAGTCCACATTAGCTGACTTGCGGCAGCAACGTTTGACCTCTTTTTGCGCTGTGTGTGGTGTCTTATTTTACTACAAAAGGGAAAGCACTGTGGTGTCTTCGGGGGTGAAGATGTAAGCTCGTGAATACATATTTGTTCCCACTTGGCTGAGTGTTTGTATGCAACCTTTTGTAACCAAACTTGGCATGGTGCACCATTATGAGCCGGAATGTCATGCGAAAAAATGGGATTCTATCTTCAAGGTCAAGGTGACAGTGTGGGCTTATATAATCAAAATATGACGGTTTCTACTATATATCTTTTATTAGTTCTAAACCAGTGAGTCTTTTGCATCCAAACTCAATTTGAGTGTAGATCATCATAAGCAAAGAAGTGTCCAGTGAAAATGTTCGATTGCAGTGTTCAAGGTCAATGTCACAGCCAAGGTTAAAAGTGTCAGTTAATGTTAGGAAACGAAATGTGTAATCTATTTCGTGCATGTCTGTACTTCGAAGAAGACATTTTAAATCAAAATCGTTACAGAAACAGGATTTTTTTATTTTAATGTCAGATGTGACAGATATTCCTTTATTAATTAGGAAATATTGTATAATAAAAAGGCAAGAGTCAAACTGGCCACTGAGCCGACTCTATTCGTGCATTTTTAGTGTCTTCTGTAACGCGCGAGACACTGACCTATGACGTAACATAATGCACAATTAACCAAGTTGATAATGCAAAAAGGACTCCCTGTGTCATGCCAGATCCTGTAGCCACGTACGAAGAAAGCGCTCCCGTCCTTGCCAAAGAACAAACAGAAAAGCGTTCCAGGCTGGGTGCAGTGCTCATTGTTGGTGCTGGTGGAGGGTGTTTTCAATCAACCAATCAATCAATTAATCATTCAGTATCTTTACTGGGGAGAGCAGAAATTGTCCTCAAGAGAGAAAGAAAGAAAAGAAAAGAAATCTAACCACAGCTTTGTCTTTGTCTATCTATGGCCATTAGTCGAGAAGAGTTGTCTCTTTAGTTGTGGCCATGAGTCGAAAAGAGTTGTGTCTTTAGTTGTGGTCATGAGTCGAGAAGAGTTGTCTCTTTAGTTGAGGCCATGAGTCTAGAAGAGTTGTGTCTTTAGTTGTGGCCATGAGTCGAAAAGAGTTGTGTCTTTAGTTGTGGCCATGAGTCTAGAAGAGTTGTGTCTTTAGTTGTGGCCATGAGTCGAGAAGAGTTGTGTCTTTAGTTGTGGCCATGAGTCGAGAAGAGTTGTGTCTTTAGTTGTGGCCATGAGTCGAGAAGAGTTGTCTTTGGCAGAAGCTGTGAATTCACCCACATTGTTCCAGTCTCTCACAGTTCTTGGACAGGATTCTGTATACGGCTGGCTTGCCAAGTTTAACTTTAAAACAGTGCAAGTTTTTTTCTTTTTTCTTTTCTTTTCTTTTTTCTTGAGAACTGCGCTATGTTGTTCTGGTTCTTGAAGCCTTTGATGGTCCTTGGTCCGATAGGCCTCTTGTTCCGGATAGGAGTGATGTAGTCCCAACCCCACCAAAGAAAGAAAAACCGTCCTTTCGCTGGAAGTGAGACGGCTAGTTCCTTTCAAACAGGAGTGACAGGTGTAGAAAACAATATAAAGATGGTATGTCTTTGAAAGTGCTCGACCTCACCCTGATGGTCACTCAAGCAATTGAAACATCCCAATTTGACCCGTGGAACCGCTCGCCTTCTGTCGCTTTCAGGTATTCACGGCAGACGCACGGCGGCCTGACGTTGTGTTAGTGTTCGTATAATTCGTTCGGTCCACTTGCTTATCGCCCAGCTGCCTGTTCCTGATGCTACACTCTCATCACCAAGGTGACGGGCAGTGATGAAAGCCTTTGCACATAATGTTTCATTAATTGTGACGGGCACAGTCACAAGACAGTGCCGATAACCACAAACTGTTTAAAAAAGAGAAGAAAGAAAAAAAGGACAACCAAAGCGAGGAATCGAACCGATTACCTCCGCTTACCAGCCTAACGCCAGCGCCTTCCCGCTGGGCCAAAGCGGTCCACTGTGTGCTTGTGTTGTCTGACTTTGCAGAGTTTGTTCCCTACAAATCGTCTCCGCGATGGAGACACCAGTTTATCATATTGTGACGTCATGGTTTGTAGTTCTAAGACCAGTATACCTCATTATAGCGTGACGTCCACTGATCAAGAGGTACATGGATAGCGGCTGGGCAATCAAGTGTATTGATCAGACTGAGGCAAACAGTCCTCCAGCTGATCTCTTGCAGATTATTTGGAGCAGGATTTTAGTTGAAATAGCATTGCCATGTTGTGCGGATGGGGTGCAGTCGCCAAGGTTCCCAGCAGAGAGGCGAAATGGTTTCATCCTTCAAAGGGAGTGTTTATTGGTACCTGTTTGATAGTTTAATGCACGGTATAATTATGTCAGTCATATGAATGACTCTTAATCCAGAGCAAAAAACTCTTAAAACGTCGTTTGTGTGTGTGTGTGTGTGTGTGTGTGTGTGTGTGTGTGTGTGTTTGGTGTGTTGTGTGGTGTGTGTGGTGGGGTGTGTGGTGTGTGTGTGTGTGTGGTGTTGTGTGTGTGTTTTGTGGTGTTGTGTGTGGTGTGTGTGTGTGTGTGGTTTGTGGGAGAAAAAGGGAGAGGAGGGGAGAGAGAGAGTTGTGGCGCGTACGGGTGGCGTGCGTGTTCTTGTGTGTGCGTGGGGTGTGTGTGTGTGTGTTTGTGTGTGTTTTGGTGGTGTGGGGTGTGTGTGGTGTGTGTGTGTGGTGTGTGGGGTGGGTGTGGTCCTGGTCCGTTCTTTTTTGTGTGTGTTGTGTGGGGTGTGTGTTTTTGTGTTGTGTGTGTGTTTGTGTGTGTGTGTGTGGAGAGAGAGAGAAGTTCCTCTCCGGGGTCCGTTGTGGGTGGGCGCGTGCGTGCCCTGTTGTGTGTGTGTGGGGGGGTTTGGTTGGTGTGGGTTTGTGTTTTGGTGGGGGGGGGGTTGTTTGTTTTGCGTGTAACACTATACCCCCAATCATGCACACACCCAACACAGCGCCCCAGCCGGGCCCGGACGCCCTTTTGTGTAACTTTCTTGTAACGTCGGTTCTCAGCCCCTCCGGGGATACGCAGTGGCCCCTCCGAATACTGTCCACATGGGGCAATGTTACAATCGCTTACCGCTGTTTGCTTACAATGCGTGTCCGGTCCGACGAAAAGAAGGCTTAATTTGATGGGATTGTGCAGTGGGGGGGGTGGGGGTGGTACAGTCAAATATTAAAGGGTAAACGTGCGGGGGGAATTTTTTTTTTTTTGGGGTTCTCCTTTTCTTTGACTTACCCTCCACGACGGACAAGTCGAACGTTTTGAGGATGTCCCTCTGGGGATTTAGTACCTTGATTTACACGCATGTCAGGTGAGTTACCGCAGGCGCCCTCGGGGCTTTGTTGTCGTGCTTGTATGACGTCTTTGGAGCCCCCTTTGGGTGTTGATGTGCGAAAGTACTTCGAGTTAAGTTTTCTGTTTGTTTGCTTTTTTGTTTTCCTTGCTTTGCAAAATAAAGACTCCGATATTGATCATAGTTTTTTGTTGCTTTTCTGCATCAGTTGCTAGTGACGAAATCTTTGGAGCACCCAAAATTCAATTTTTGAGGGGCTTCATAAGTTTCGTTCGTGTTTTCCTTTGCAAAAGCTACATTGTCGAAATAAAACAACGGCATTTGTGGTGCATTTTTGCAACAGTCTTGAGTCTGGCCGGGGTGTAGTGGTTTTGACTCTTGTGTGAAGTATAAGAGCGTTTTTCCCTCTCCTTTTTTTTCTGATAGCGCGCACGTCGCACGAGTTTATGACAAAACTCGAACAAAGTTGAAGTTTCTAAATGTAATAACACCCCCAAAAACAAGCATATGGCAACCATGATACATCATTACAAGTGATAAATGTGAAAAATAACCACCAAATAACAAGTCAATAATTTTCTTTATATCTACTTAATACCGTTAAATATGAAGAACAAACACCCAAATAACGAATCAAAATTGTACATCTTTTATATGTAGGGAAGGGGGTGGGGAGTGAAGGAAGCATAAATAAAGAGTCACAAGTCAGAGGTTGCTATAACATAACTTTTTTTTAAACACCAACCAAACAGTGCGGTTGGAAAAGACAACAAAAAAATATTTGGGGCTGAAAGAAAAAAAGACTAAAAACAGCAATTATCTAAAAAACAGAAACCAGTGTGCGGTGAGTATCAAAGCAAGCAGTATCATTAAATGAGAAGGCTCGCAGTGTCACAGTAAGTATACAAGACACGGCCAGTATCAATTAACTGTATAACCAGCATATAATAGTATACAATAAGTAAACAATCAAAAATACAGATTTCCAAATTATTCTCAACCAAACAGGAAGATGAGATAATTGTTACAGCAGTTCCACTTAAATACGCAAAGACATGGACAGTGACACGGGTGGCACTTGGGACCAGGCTATTGTGACAAAACATTCGCATGACGGACCAAATCCAAGACAATAACATACAACCGCCATCTGTCCAGAAGTTTTATGTTGCAAAGCTTGTAGCTGGCCAGCAGCTAATTAGGAATCTGGGGGCAGCCAACAACGAAATAGACAGAAAGCCTTCGACTTATCCGAGTGGGAAAAGGGGAAATCATGTTCAACTTAGTTGAAATTGACTTATCCGTTTTGGTTAGGACAAAATAAAGATAGTAGACAAAAGCAATGCAATCTACAGTGGGTCACAGAGATCAAATTTTAGGAGTACATTTTAAAAGCGATACTAGTGCACACTTTAATGAAGATAACTGGCGTCAAACAACAATAACTGAAAACAGGAACAGAATAATTAACCGATGATCAAGAAGAAACCTACTAAAAAAAAGTACTAATCGTTAAAACCCTCATAATCACCCAATTTATTTACATTACGCAATCAGTAGTATTGCCAGAAAGTACTGTAAACATCATCAACCAAAAATTACATACCTTCATGTGGAAAAAGAAATATAACAACAAAAAAAGCTGCTGACAAAATAAAACGCAAATTCTAATGCAAGATATTGATAAAGGAGGGCCTTAAAATGGTTGAATGAAAATTCTCCAAAATGCGCTCTACTTGAACTGGGTTCAACATTAATGGGAAGCAAATCAGACAAACCTCAATGGAAAACACTTCTAAATCTCATTTTCTCCAGGAAAAAGCTTAGACATTTTCAAACACGCTGCGAATTGCAATTTTTTGCCCAAAACTGGGGGTTTTACTTTTGTCACAGCTTTTTTTTTTGTTATATTTCTTTTTCCACATGAAGGTATGTAATTTTTGGTTGATGATGTTTACAGTACTTTCTGGCAACACTACTGATTGCGTAATGTAAATAAATTGGGTGATTATGAGGGTTTTAACAATTAGTACTTTTTAAGTAGAGCTTGAGTTGACAGATGTTTGGAGAGAGAACAATCCTCAATGTAAACGTTATACATGGCGAAAACCAAACCCTTTGAAGCAAGCTAGATTAGACTTTATTCTTTTGTCAGATCATTTAATGTGGCATTTTGATGACACAGATATTCTTCCAGGATATCGATCTGACCATTCCATTGTTATGCTCAAGCTCAAATTTGGGAAAGATATAAAGCACAATACTTTTTGGAAATTCAATTGCTCACTGCTTAAGATAAAGAGTCCTAGACCAAGTGAACACTGAAATTCAAAATGTAACAGAAGAATATCAGCTGTCACTATGATCGATCTACTCTGCATAATTCCCCAAATCCAGATAGAACTTAGTATACCAGACAAATTGTTTTTGGACTTATGTTGAGAAAATTGATCCAAAACAATAGCTTAGCGATATGAAAAAAAAGAAAACGGAAAAAAAGCATAACCTTGAAAAGAGCATTAAAGAAATTGAAACAAAAGAAAAAAAAAGAAAATCAAGAAAAAAAAACAAGAATTAATTTTTTTACGAGAAAAAAGGGTGGAAGGAGTTCTATTGAGGTCCAAAAAAGGGGTTTCGGGGGGTGAAAAATTACAAAATACTTTTGCAGTCTTGAAAAAAGAAACTTTATAATAAGCAGATGAAAAAAAAAAGTAGATAAAAATGGGTCAGTTTCGAGGAACCAAAAGCAATTATGAATGAAGTCCAGTGTTTTATGAAAGGTTATAAAGTCCAGAGAGTAGAGGGTTGTAAATTAATTGATCAGTGAAATACCAGAATTACAGAAGAGCAACAAGTATCACTTGAAGGAGAAATAACACTCGAAGAGGCAGGAACTGCCTTGAAAAATATGAAAAAAAAGGGAAAAGTCACTGACGGCTTTGGGCAGAATTTTTTAATGCTTTTGGAGGCAAATTGGAGATTTTTTGTTAAGTTTTTAATGAAGCATTTAGAGATGGAGAGTTGTCTGCAACACAGAAGCAGGGCATAATTACATGCATCCCCAAGGGAGATAAGAACAAAGATTTTATTTAAAAACAATTGGAGGCCAATTTCTCTTCTAAATGTTGTCTATAAGATAGGATCTTCTTGCATTGCTAACAGAATCAAAACAGGTTTACCACTATTGATAAATGAGTACCAATCTGGATTTATTTTAAATCGATACATAGGGGATAATACTGATCTATGACCTAATAAATTACCTGATTTCAAAAAAACTCCCTTGTATGCTTTTGTGTTTGGACTTCGAAAAAGCATTTGATTCTCTGGACTGGAAATTTATGACTAAGGCGTTGAAAGCATTTGGATTTGGTGAAGATATTTGTAGATGGATAGCCACTTTTTATAGAAAGATTAACTCAACAGTGATAGTAAACGGTCAACCTTCATCGTGGTTCTTTAGTGAACGCGAATGTAGGCAGGGAGATCCAGTCTCACCTTACTTGTTCGTATTATGCGTGGAAATACTAGCAACAATGATAAGAGAAAATGTTGACATTAAAGGAATATGTATAAATGAGGTAGAACATAAAATTTCGCAATTTGCTGATGATGCACAATTGATGAATAATGGTGATAAAATGTCATTTGAAAAATCATTAGATACAATCGAAAAGTACGGGAAAGTATCTGGTTTGTTTCTGAATACAGATAAAACACGGACGATCTGGCTTGGAAGCAAAAGACGGTCACAAATTAAACATATGCCACACTTGAAAATAGTTTGGAATCCTAGTCAATTCAAAATATTAGGGGTGTGGTTTACACAAGACCTGAAAGATTGTGAAAAATTTTAATTATAATGAAAAGTTTTTGAAGTGAAGGCATTGTTCAACATCTGGTCAAAAAGACTTATTACCCACTTGGAAGAGTTGCTATTTTGAAATCTCTGATAAAGTCTAAACTTCTAGATCTTTGGATTCTACTGCCAGACCCACCAGATGACTCTGTGAATAATCTGCAGAAAATGTGTTTTAAATTTATCTGGAATAATAAACAAGACAAAATAAGTCGCAAAACTGCCGTAAAGAGTGTAAAGATTGAAGGCTTGGGAGTACCAGATATAAGGAAATATATTTCAGCCCTGAAGATTATGTGGATAAGAAAACTGAAACAGACAAAGCACAAATGGAAAAACATAGCATTAGTAACTTATCCTTTTATTATAGGTTTAGAACAATGTGGTCCAAATTTGTATAGCCAAAAGGCAAAAAGTAATATATTTTGGGAACATGTTTTTAAGGCTTATAGACTGCTTTATTACAGAATTGAACCCCAAAATACTAGCGAGCTTCTTGCTGAACCGGTGTTACATAACGACCGAATTAAAATAGGAAACAAAGTTATTTCGTACACACAATGGATTGAAAAGGGTGTCTACAATCTCGCTAATTTTGTTGGAAACACCGGAAAGCTGTTAACAGTTACAGAGTTTAGAAATAAGTATGACATTTATATGGATTTTTGTAACTTATTCAGGCCTGATATTATCACTAAAAAAATACATTTCGTAAAACAAAAATTCAAGTTGATGACAGTAGCCCATCAAATACAACCGTAGCCTTGAGGACAATATATACCATAACAAAAGGTACGAAAGCTTACTATAAGATACTGAACGATAGCGATTGTAACCCAAATTGTGGTGCAAAATGGATAAAAAAAGTCATATTGTAAGTTGGAAGTCTTGCTTTTTAAAAATACATAAAATTGACGGCATTAAATTAAAGTGGTTGCAAATGAGAATTGTCCATCGTAGCAACGAATGTTGTACTGAAGAAAATGGGTATTATAAACTGTGAACAATGTACATTCTGTGATGAAAAGGATTCTATTGAACATTTCTTGTGGCAGTGCTACTTTACCAGACGCTTTTGGCGATTATTAGAGAATCTTATCAGCACAAGTTGTGAAACTGCCGTTAACATTAAGATTACAGAAAATCTTGTATTGTTTGGAATAGACAGCACAGCTATTACTGACAAAATATTTGACCTCATTATTCTATTGGCAAAGCAGTACCTTTATCGATGTAAATTTGAGCAATCTGTACCGCTGGTCTCTGTGTTCAGAAAACAACTTAAGCTAAGACATAAGTTAGAAGAATATAACTCGAAAATCACATTTCAAGAAAACGCCTTTAACGCACGATAGCATTGTTATAGACCTCTTTTGCTGGAAGACTAATGATTTACTCGAACTGATTAACTGTTACTGCTTGGATGCTACTTTTTGTTGTTGTTGTTGTTGTTGTTGTTGTTGTAAATAGCTGGATAGTTGCGTCATTCAACCTTCTTTGTTTTTGTGTGGGGGTTAGGTGTGAGGGATGTATTTGCTTTTGGGTTTGATTTTTTTCATTTTTTCCCCTCTTTTCTTTTCTTGCGTTTGTTTATTTGTGCATGCGCGCGCGCGCGTGTGTGTGTGTGTGTGTGTGTGTGTGTGTGTGTGTGTGTGTGTGTGTGTGTGTGTGTGTGTGTGTGTGTGTGTGTGTGTGTGGTTTGTGTTGTTGTTGTTGTTGTTGTCGATGCCTTGTAGCTGTCTTTGAGTGAGTAACTGTGACTTATGGTGCGTTTGTTCTTTCGAAACAAACTGAATAAAAATAAATTTAAAAAAGAAAAGAAAAAAAGCACCAACGATAGCTAGTTTACCCCACATGTATATTTTAATTAAACTTGTCAGCAAATAGTCATGAGCATGTGGTACATGACGTGGAATGTATATAATAATAATAACAACAATAAAATGAGGCTTGTAACACACCAATTCCCATCCAAGCGAAACAGTTCAAGGCATGGGAGTGGTAATTAACTGTATGGGAAAGAGGAAGGAAGACAGTCAAACATACATGTACATCGAGATTTACACACAAATAGAAGGAGGGGAAAAAACAATGATTAGCACAGATATGGTTTACGTCCTTCGCAACTGGACAGCTGAAAAGAGCACTTCTTTGGGTTTGACTTACACTTTAATAGCAAAGTGGCACTGGAAGAGAATTCCAGTTGAAGGGTCCTATGAATGAAACAGCTTGCTGGCCAGCAGTTGCCAGCCTGGTGTGTGGGATTTTGAAGGTCAGGAGCAGGAGCGGAGAGTCTTGAAGCAGTGTACAGCTGCAGGAATTACTGGGTCAGAGATGTGGCAGCTGTTTGTTTGATATGATTATTTGTAGCACATGGAGCTGATTTTTTACTGGACTTGCTCTGAAACATGCAAGCAGTGCCAATGATGTCAATAGCCGTTTATTTATGTCTACATTACATGGGGGGGGATAAAATGTCTTTAGCCAATTTGAACAGAATTCTGTATTAACTGCCCTCCATGGTGCCCAGATAGATGAAGACAAAGATGTTCTAAAAGATACTCATTTACTTGAGGGTATTGATCGGCACCTGCTGCTGCTGACTTGCCTCGCCAAAATGATCCTCAATAAACACACTTTACACTCTGATCACAAAAAGAAAGAAAGAAAAACTAAAACATGCGCGCGCGCACGCGCACGCGCGCACACACACACACACGCACACACACACACACACACACACACACACACACACACACACACACACACACACACACACACACACAAACCATTGCATTATAAACAAAATATATACATCCTCATTGGCATTAGTGTATTTACTCTGATTGCCCACTGTTGCCACTGGTTCATAAAGACGCTAAGGAAAGGTGGCAAGCTCTTCTTAACAGAAATAATACTGTTCAGTTCCCATGTGTGTTCTGTTAACGTCTGGCTGATCAGTAGATTAGACAATCAGGATGTAGCATTTCAAGCCAATTTAGCCAATTTGAACAGAATTCTGTACGTCGTGCACGTCGTTACTTGGAAACTAGATCTAGATCAAACATCAGTGGAGCATACGCGCTCATTCGGAGAGACACAAATGTGATCAAACTCACTTTTTGTGGCAGAAATTTCCGACCGCTGGATATAGTCTAGGACTGAAGCTCTAGATTCCAACAATTGTCTACCTTTCCACTTCCATTGTTTGCAAGTTATTGTTTTGAGGTTGGCAGCCGCAATCCATTAAGCAGGAGTTGATTGGAGATTATGCTGCACTTTTGGAGGGTCCGCAGAGCCCTACAGAGTAAAGTGGTGTGGAGAAGGGAAAAAGTAGAAAGGAAAATTTAGACAGAGGGAAAGTGTGCAATGTATAATTGCTTTGGAGTAGGCTATCTGGCCACACCAATCCGGCTACCGTAGCGGTCCCCGGGAATTACACGTTTTTATTTCTTCCACATGTTGCTCATTTTATTTAGTGTTACCCCCTGTTGTTTACTTCAAACAAAAGTTGTGTCCTTACTGAAAAAGTGCGATGTGTTCTCCAAATTCAGAAGCAGTCTGTTAACAGTGTGTTGGAAAATATACACAGACGACAAAATGTTCAATGTGACGTCATGACAATAAGAGTGGCTTCCCATTAAGTCCTTCATTAACAAAAAAAAAAACAAAACAAACAAAAGCAAACCCGTGAGGGCAGAGACACCTTTACCATGCCCATACAGGGCCGGTACAGGCAAAGTATGAGCAAGCCCGTGCCCGTATGAGCCTTTACCATGCCCGTACAGGCCCCGCACGGGCATGTTCAATGGGAGTGGAGGTGACAATAAAAGTGAACGGAAGAAATGATGATCAATGGAAGTGATAATGTCGATGTGTGGAGTGCCGATGGAGGTGAACGGATGTGACAATAACGTTGAATGCAACTGACGATATAAGTGAATAAAACTGACTTCAAGGTGAGTGAACGTGATGAAAATGGTGGATGAATGAAAGTGATGAGAAAGACGAATGCAGTGAAGACAGAAGTGTATGGAAATGAAGAGAGACGAATACAGTGACGATGAAGGTGTTTACACGTAACACTGAAGGCGATCGCTTTGTTTGTTGTTCAGCCGACTGGAAGTGCTCCGGATCCCAATGGAGGTGCTCAGACGAAAAATGTATCAGCAAAAATCATGTGTGTGACGGCTACACCACGTGTGGCGACGTTTCTGACGGAAGAAACTGCGGTACGTGGGTGTTTATGACAGTGGTGTTGGTGGTGGTGGTAATAGTAGCAGCGTGAGCCTTTAATGTTGAAAATATATGTCTTGTCGGGTTTCCCCAAAGTTTTTAAAGGGGAAAATGCGGGGAAAAGGGTGTTTTTTGTTTTTAAATTTGTCCAGTTGCCGTTTCATGTGATGAACCACCCAGGGGAAACAAACATTCATAAAAAGGGATTTTGAAGGTGACAAAAAAATGAACGGAAGAGATAAATATCAAGGGCGTGAAATTCGATGAGTGGAGTAAACGATGGAGGTAAAGCGATGTGACAAAAACGTTGCGGGCAACGGGGACAAAATAGGTGAAAAAACCCAAACTTATGGTGGGTTCACACGATCGCAGAATTTTGAAAATTCCCCCCCAAAATTATTACTACGCGTCCCCAAAACCCTTAGGTCAAAAAAGAAACCTTTAAAAAAAACAAAAAAAAGCAGGGTATTTTTAACAAACAACCCACCGCAAAAATAGAGAACGATTTTTCCCATCAGCCCCGTACCCTCATTCATTACTTTTTGTTTAGTTTGACAACACCGGGGCTTTTTTTCAAACTTCTGCGACAGCGTCAAAATGATTGAGAATCGGGTCGAAAGGTTGCGTTCTTCTGCAACTTTTTGAAGCCACTTGTGTCAGAAACATGCTTATTGTGAAATATCTAGACCAACAAAAATTGAAAGACTGGTACCACGTGAAAGAAGAAAGATTGTTCTATCTGTCCCTTACATTTCGAAGGTTATGTTACGTTTACTTTGACCACACGAAACCTGTTGCAAACGTCTGCGACAAACATCCAAAATCAAAAAGTTGCAAAACAACTTTTCGGATGGTGTTGTTTCAGGGCCTACCTTTTAATCCCCACCCAGTGGAATGTAAAGAGAATATTTACCAGTAAAAGAGGGAAAAATGTTTTTCATTTAAACATATCAGTGTTAATTTTTTGCTTTTATTTTAAACACACGCACTGTGATGAATACCGGCGTGACGGCCTCGGAAATTTCAAACTCGCCCCCAAAAAGTTGCATATTTTCTGAAACTTTTGTCGTCTTTTGTTTCAAAAACTAAATTTACTGTTAAAAAAGCAATGCCCCGAAAAAATTAAGCGAATGGTCCCAAATTGGGAAGTTGCAAAGTTTCAACAGAAGGTATCGTCAGGGAATTGTTAATGGGGTTATAAACACAAAAGGGTTAAAAAAAAAAACCAAACCTTAAAAGAGAGGTTGTTTTCCTATAAATTTCATATACTGGTTTGTTTTATTTGCGCGGGGTTTTGACCAAAGCTTTCAGTGTTCCCAAGTTGTAAAAGACGTTTTTTTTTCCAAACATTGTGGGAAATTTTTCTCCCTCGTTTTCGTCATCGCATCCGCCGGAAAAGGCTGGCTTTAAAAAACCGGCAGCATATCCCCAAATAAAATAATGCAAGGTGAAAGTGGAAAGTTTCTAGCCCTTGCCCCCCCCCCGTTGTTTTTTCCCTTTGGGTTTTCCCACCCCCCCCGACCGTGTTCCCCCGATCCCCGCCAAGTTACGAAGTTCTATCGTGTGAACCCAAATTTTCCCCAAATTTATGCAATTTGGAACTGCCCCCGGGAAATCTGGTACCAATATTACCCATTTTGATCGCATTTTTGATAGGGCGGGTTGTCTAGCAGCCTGTTTGATTTTTAATAAGTTTTTTGCTGGTCTCAGCTGCATCAGAAAAAAAAAATTAAAGTATGAAATTAAAAAAAAAAATTAAAAAAATTAATTTAACATAAAAAAAATTTAAAAAAATTTTTTTTTTTTTTTTTTTTTTTTTTTTTTTTTTTTTTTTTTTTTTTTTTTTTTTTTTTTTTTTTTTTTTTTTTTTTTTTTTTTTTTTTTTTTTTTTTTTTTTTTTTTTTTTTTTTTTTTTTTTTTTTTTTTTTTTTTTTTTTTTTTTTTTTTTATTTAGCGAGTATGTAATCATACAGAAGAAACTGTCCAGATCTAATGGTAGGTCTAATGCAAAAATTTAACGTAGTGAAATTGTTGACACGGGGGCTTGCCCGCTTTAAATACACACCGCCGGGGTACTATTCTACATCTACATACTTGTAATTAAAGGGTTTTATTCTAAGACCATGGCTATATATGAGCACCTATCTTATCCACAAATTTAAATGATAATTGATCTACCTTTCTGGTCGATGAAAGCGTTTGAAATAAATGATTATTCTTTTGCAAATGATCGGACAGGAAACCACAAATCTATTGGACTACCTACCTACAAACCCCTATGATTGGCAGTGGCGCACCTGCTCAGACGACCATATCGCATCTGCTCAGAAACCAAATCGTTCAATAACGTATATTAGTCTTTCGACGCGTCTATCTGTAAAAATGCCCGTACCGGACCTGTACGGGCTTGGTAGGGACAGCCCCAACACTGCCAACAATAGGCTTGACGGGCACCCTAAGGGTCCCCGTATGTTGCCCGTCCGGGCTCCACACCGGCGAACGTGCGGGGCCTGTACTGGCACATCCCCTGCCCCGCACCTTGCCCGTACATGTCCCCTACCGAGGCCAGTACAGTTTTGCCCATACCGACCCCGGACGGGTTTGCCCCCGTGTCTCCCTTATAGACCGTTACCAGCCGGTACCACCCCTGTACCGGACCCGTACCGATTTGCCCGAACCGGCCACGTACCGTTTACCCGTACGTCGCCCTTCCCAGATCCGTACCGGGCCTATACATTAGCCTTATCAAACCCTTACCCGACCGGTAGGCCTACTGAGCCTATAAAATTCTCCCAATACTTACCAGTTAGTGATACTTGCCAATATCATTTTCGCAGCGTGCAGTGACGATCCATTGCAGCCTGCTTGATGCTGATTCTGATCCGTTGTTCTGTTCATGCCAAGTCAGCCATTGTGAACAGCAATCCACTTCCAGGATGTTTCAGTTGATGTACGCGCTACGTGGTTTTTCGGCCATTTTTATGTTTTACTCAAGTGTGATCAGTAAAGTTCGATCTGTACTTTTTAACATTTAAGGCACTTGTTGCCAGTGGGTTTTTAAAGGGTTTCCCCGGGGGAAAAAAAAGATTTCAAAATAAATTTTAAAAAATTTATTAAAAGTTATTTTTTGAGTTTTAATTGTTTAAAAGAATAAAAATAAAATTTTTAAAAAATTTTTGGGCCGACAGCAAATTAAAACCCTTCGCAGGGCACCAAATGGGTGGGGAATGGCGAGGGGACACCGCCCTAACCTTTTTATTGTTCTGGCGCGGGCCACGGTCTCCCCTGTCTTTTCGGGGGGTTTTCCGCGTCGGCCTTCACTCTGTTTTTTGGGGCCCCCCCCCCCTTTCCCCCTTTTGTCCCCGTCCCTAATAGGCCATCTCGCCTCCGTGGACGTAAAGCAACAAGAAAGAAAGAAAGCGGTTTATAAAGGTCATTTAATTAAGTAACTGAGAACACTGACATTGACAAAATAATTTAAAATATATTATTCAGAACAGTATTATTTGTAGTGTAATACTTTTTCTTTTTTCTTTCTTCTTTTTTTCTTTTTTAAGTTGTAAGTAAGTGATATGTCCTGTACAGCAAGTAGCTCCTTACTCTTTAGCATTTAAAGCAATTCTTACAGGCGATTTGTGTTTTTTTGTTTGTTTTTTGTTGTTGTTGTTTTGTTTTTGTTTTTCGTGTGCTGGTGCATATTAAAGGAACTAGCCTTGACAGGTTTGGAGAATTTTTTTATTTTTTTGCTATGAATTCTTGTAATTAATTTTTTATTCATGACTTGTTTTAGGTAGTTCAAAGTGATTTTGAAAATCAATAGGCGACTATCAGACTTTATATATTTGCATAGATCTTTGTTATCTGATTTCAGTGATACCAATTTTATGTTGATCACTTGAGTAGTTCCGAAGTTATGATTTGTTTAATATTTATTTATTTTTGTCCCAATTTGCCCACAAAATGCAAATTAGAGAAATCCTGAGATTTAAAGTCCCACCTGGAAGCTATTTTGCATATAACCTGTCTAATATTTAGGAATCTCATTCTCCACAGTACAAATAATAGGCCTAATTTTTGGTAGCCCTTCATTTTGATTATTCTTCCTGATATTTCACATCAAACTTGCTAAATTCACAAAAAATGCCATCCGTCAATCTTAAAAATGTATAAAAAAATCATAACCCCTCTTCTACTTGTCCTATCACCTTACTTTTTGAACCAAAATAACCACAGTTAAGAACTCTACATGATGCCATACATTTTATGTTTGATCACAGAGAAAATTTAAAAGTCCATTTTTTTCAGGGTGACCTTGCATCACCTTACAGGCCCCGTTTCAAGGGCATATATGCGGAAGCGATGTCCCCAAAATCCTCTGTATCCAACATCTTGGAATTGTTGCTAACTGGATTGACTTCAAACCCCCATTTCAAAACAGAGTGCACAGCAGTCTCGGCTATGTCTTCTTTTTGCAGCCATTTACCTAATATATACGAAACGAATAAATCCAAAAGTTGCAACAGAAAGTGAGTGTAATGTGCCCTTCAGTATGCGTATGTTCCTTTCAGACATTTGATCTAGATCTAATTTCTGAGTAACCGTACACGCTTCCTGAGTGCTGATGTCATTCCACTCACCCATTTACAGACTGAATCAGTCACTTTTGGTGCAAATGTTGGCTTCATTCGCTAGATCTGTTTGAGTGATTCTGATGATATTTGTGGCCCAAAATGGCACTTGAAATGTCCCAGGAATTTCCGACTGTCTCCTTGGATATTACCAATAAAGCCTCTCCTAGACTGTCATTAGTAGAAAAGTTTGCTAAAATTGCTGTTTATAAATAAATTTGTCGATCATCCCAAACCAGCTCTCGCCCGTGTTTGCGATCATTCACAGACCGTTTCATTTTCCATTTTTACTGACAGAAGCATTCGTTTGACAGCTTAATCCGGCTTTCAAGAAAAAGATTAATAATTTTACTCATCAACGAGGTCGTTTACACGCAATGATAGTGGAGAATCCACCAGCTTGGCACGCACGATCGCTTGTGCGGTCGCCTCAGCGGCCATGGCTGACCGTGCGGCTTTGGTAATAAAATCTCTTTGTTATCACGTTTCGGCGGCTGAGTGTTGGACGTATGAATAGTTTTGAACTCTTATTTTAGTATAACTTTGAAGAAGAAAGATTGATCTTTCTACTGATATTTTTTTATGAGTGTCCGTGGTCTAAAAATAGTACAAAATCCGTTAAACACATTTCAAACAACTTTATTCAGGACTTCTGCTTGTCGAAGGCAGCAACAGCACTTTTGATTGATATAGATTTCATCATGGCTGGACTACCGTACGTCCAACACTCCGCGTCTGAAAACTGCTTACAGCGAGCGGCGTTCGCAGCCTATGCGCATCGGTGACAGAAGGAAGCGCTTAGGGGCACCGAGATCGGGGTGAATTTTCACATTCTTTTTCAAAGCGTAATAAACATAACAAAACAGTTATTAAGATGAGACATGAAGCTTTTCTCAACAGTAATTTTGATTGAGATTGGATCAAAAACATACAAGAAATCCGTCAATGAAAATCGCTAAAACTAGACCAACTTAGTTAAGCGGAACGCAGCCGAGAGCACTTTGGACTACCTACTTGTTTGTGGCATTATTTTCATTTTGTTCGTCTGTTGTCTAATTTTATCCCCAAAATTACCAATAATTATGAATTATAAATAAGTGGGGGTAAAATCCAATAAAGCACACATTTTCTCGTGGACCTACCTTTAATTTATTTTATTTTATAAAACGCTGCAAAATGTCATCAAAATTTCAATCCACAGAGATAAAAACAAGCGGTAACAAAAGTGATTGCAATCCACGCGCATTTCTTCCGTGATTTGTACGCAAAACTGAGCCAAGCTTCTCGTGTTCTATCCGTGACGCCATTCACCTTGGTGACGTCAAAATGAAGCGCGGGAAAAGAGCGCACAAAGCGACAATCAGCTCATGAAAGAAGAGTTAGTTTAAAAAGTCAACTACTAAAACCGATATAAAATCAACGGCACGTTCAATTGCAAAACGTTTACTGTGGATCATGTTTAACCTAGTCCAGATACATATAGACAGAGTGTATCTTTACAGCAATTCATTGTCCCTTCATATATTTTAACTGCAGAAATATAAATCCGGATATATATATATATATATATATATATATATAGAGAGAGAGAGAGAGAGAGAGAGAGAGAGAGAGAGAGAGAGAGAGAGAGAGAGAGAGAGAGAGAGAGAGAGAGAGAGAGAATACTCAACAATTACAGCTGCTGATTAAGATCAAACTTGATTCATCTTGATAAGCTACCCCCCCCCCCCCCCCCCCCCCCCCCCCCCCCCCCCCCCAACACACGCATACACACAAATGCTGGTAAACTGTTTTTATTCCATAATTTGTTACTTTACACTGATAATTCCTGTTTTATGATCCTAGACTCTCTTTTTTCAGGTTTTTTCCCCTTTCTTTCCGTGTTGCACAGTATATCAGTGTGTTTGATATTTCAGTTTCTGTGTGTGTGTGTGTGTGTGTGTGTGTGTGTGTGTGTGTGTGTGTGTGTGTGTGTGTGTGTGTGTGTGTGTGTCTGTGGATTCACTTTAAATAATTGTCAACACCGAAGGAGGCGGTCGGAAATTCCTGGGACATTTTAAACACCACTTTGGGTCACAAATGATATTATTAAAATCAATGAAACAGGTTCATGTCTAGCGAATGGAGCCAAAATGTGCGAAAGTTAGTTTGATTACATTCGCAATCTGTAAAAAGTAAGTCATCAGTACACGATCGACTGTTTTGCCAACATCAACACTGAGGAAGCGTACACGTCGTTACTTGGAAACTAGATCTAGATCAAACATCAATGGCGCATACGCGCTCATACGGAAAGACACAAATGTGATCAAACTCACTTTTTGCTGCAGAAATACCGCTGGATATAGTCTATGACTGAAGCTCTAGATTCCAACAATTGTCTACCTTTCCACTTCCATTGTTTGCAGGTTCTTCTTTGAGTGGGCAGCCAAAACCATTTAAGCAGGAGTTGATTGGAGATTATGCTGCAGTTTTGGAGGGTCCGCAGAGCCCTACAGAGAAAAGTGGTGTGGAGAAGGAAAAAAGTAGAAAGGAAAATTTAGACAGAGGGAAAGTGTGCAATGTATATTAACTAATTTGGAGTAGGCTATCCGGCCACACCAATCCGGCTACCGTAGCGGTCCCCGGGGATTACACACTTTTATTTCTTCCAAATGTTGCTCATTTTATTTATTTAGTGTTACCCCCTGTTGTTTAATTCAAACAAAAATTGTGTCCTCACTGAAAAAGTGCGATGTGTTCTCCAAATTCAGAAGCAGTCTGGTAACGATGTGTTGGAAAATATACACAGACGACAAAATGTTCAATATGAGTGGCTTCCCATTAAGTCCTTCATTAAAGGAAAAGTCCAAGGTTTTTAAGTATGCAAAATGACCATCGAAATGATTGACAAATGAGTCACTATTTTGAGATTTAATGAAATAAAAAATGGAGAAAAAGAAATGTTTATGTTGCTTTTTAATCAATTTTATTTGCTGTAGACTGGCCGAGACTGCTGTCTCGGGTTCTCCATCAGTCACGTGACTTTCTCGGAAGTGACGTCAGACTGGGGAGTCAGTGCGGTTGCCATCTTAGACTGTTCATTGAATGTTTTGCGTGTGGTCGACAAAAAGCTCTAACCATGCCGGCCTACTGTGTTGCAGCAAACTGTAATAACTCACAAGCAACCCAAAGCATAACTATGCTCGAGTTCCCGCGGAATCGACCCGCTGTGAGGCGAAAATGGGCCAAACTGATTTGTACAATTCAAACGAGCTGAGTTTGATGCTGCGCCTCAGACACGCCCATTTGTGTAGGGAGCACTTCGCTGAGTGCGATTTCGTAAACTTTATGGCGGAATACCAAATGGGGTTTGCTTCAAAGCGGAATTTGTAGGGCTGTCCACAGGGTAACCGACTTGGAAAAAATTCAAGTTCGAATCTCCAAGGATGAAGCTGACAAGCAGCAAGCGCACAGCATAATACCAAAAATTGAGAGATACACTGATACCCTGAAACAAGCGCTAACATGGCAAAGACAAAAAGTCTAACACGAATGCCTACGGCAGAAAAGGATGTAAAAGAAAGAGACTGTACACAAATGCCTGTGGCAAAGAAAGAAAGAACAAACCACAAAGAGACCAAAACATAAATGCTGGTGACAAACGAAAACTGGCTGCCCTTAATCAGGCAAGCAAACAGCTGACACCAAATGAAAGAAAAAAAACAGCTGAAACCACCTCAAAACCCCAAACGGTTGCCTACCTGCAAGCATAAGGTGGAAAAACAAACAAACACAAAAACACCACCAAATCACAACAGTCTAATAGACTACTATCTGCAACAAAGGAGTCGTCGACTACAGCAACTGTTGCTTTTGTACGTACTATCTAAAACCTGAATCATGTCTGGACGTGGAAAAGGAGGCAAAGTCAAGGGAAAGAGCAAGTCTCGCTCATCCCGTGCTGGACTTCAGTTCCCCGTGGGCCGTATTCACCGTCTGCTGCGTAAGGGCAACTACGCCGAACGTGTGGGTGCAGGCGCTCCCGTTTACCTGGCTGCCGTGCTCGAGTACTTGGCTGCTGAGGTTCTGGAGTTGGCAGGCAATGCTGCCCGTGACAACAAGAAGACGAGAATCATCCCCCGTCATCTGCAGCTGGCCATCCGCAACGACGAGGAGTTGAACAAACTCCTGTCGGGTGTCACAATCGCCCAGGGTGGTGTCCTGCCCAACATCCAAGCTGTGCTGCTGCCCAAGAAGTCGCAGTCCAAGGCTCCCGGTGGCAAGGCGTAAGAGACCTAGCCCGCGGCAACCGACATCCAGCTTTGTTTTCCCCCACAAAAGGTCCTTCTTAGGACCACCCACTTTTTCCCAAGACAGTTGGATTTTCTTGTTGCTCAAAGTTGTGTTTTAGTCACCCTTGTTACGAGTCAATTAGCAAGACGCACAGAGAGAGAGGGGA
>JABMCL010002775.1:0-5000 GCA_018857735.1 Alviniconcha marisindica
TAGAATGCACCCATGGTTTCAGCCTGAAATTTTAGCATTCGATCAGTGGGGATTTTCCTCCCTTGAGTGCAGCCCTGCCACTCGTCACCACGCCGTGTTCGCCATTATTTTTTTGTTAGGTTTTTTTCCAAATCCACAGAGTTTCGGGAGATGTGTGAAAAATCAGGGTGGGGTTTCCCGGGGTCCCCGTCCCTAATAACCTTTCGGGCTTGTGGACCTAAAGCAACATTGAAAAACATCAGAATCCCCGCCCTTCGCGAAGTTCTCGAACTCATCCAGTAAGCTTTAGAGCTCAGGGCTGTGCAGAAGTCGAGGGGGAGTCCCGGGGTCCCCGGCCCTAATAGTCCCACGGTTTTTGTGGAAAGGGGAATGCAACATCGGTTAAAATCAAATCCACCACCATTCGCTCGTTGAAAATACGTTTAGGTCCCTGGGGGGAAAACTGGCAGTTCCCTTCTTCGGAAAAAAAGATTTTGGAAAGCTTGCTGTCTGTGAAAAGTTGGTTCTTTGGCTAAAAACACTGAATTTTTTGGGGTTTTCGGTAGAAGGTAGCGTTTTTAAGCCTTTCCCCCCACCCGTTTCACACTTAAAAAAGTAATGGGGTGAATGGATCTCATGAGGGGTTGTCCCCCGGGGGAAATGGGGTGAAGGGGTCTCAGTAGGTATTTTCCCCGCAAAATGTGTGAGGGGGGCTCGTGATGAGATATGTTCCTTTTAGAAACTGTGATGGGATTTTTATGATGAAATAATTTTGTCATGCAGAAAGATTTTAAGCGATTTTTGTGATGAAATATGTCATGCAAACTAAAATGTTTGGGGGGTCTCAATGGGTAAGACTTTTTTTATTTCATGGGAGAAATGTCTGGGGGAATTCCAGATGAATATGTCTGCCGAAAGGTTTTAAGGGGGTTTCATGATGAAGGGGTGGGAAAATGTCATACAGAAATGGGGTGATGGGATTTCAGTGATGAGATATGTCATGCAGAAATGTTTGAAAGGGGTTTCCCGTGATGAGATATGTCCCTGCAGAAAAGTATGAGGAGATTTCAGTGATGAGATATGTCATGCAGATATGTATGATGGGATTTTAGTGATGAGATATGTCATGCAGAAATGTTTGAAAGGATCTCAGAGATGAGATATGCCATGCAGGAATGTGTGAAGGGATTTCAGTGATGAGATATGTCATGCAGAAATGTGTGAGGAGATCTCAGTGACAATTAAGATATGTCATGCAGAAATGTGTGAGGAGATATCGTGGGTGAATATGTCATGCAGAAAAGGGGTGAGGGGTTTCAAAAGATGAAATATGTCATGCAGATGACTAAAGCTGACGGGCCCCTCTGTCCCCGGCGACCGTAAAACAACATTAGGTTTCCCCCTAAAGATCTAACAACAGAGGGTTTTATGCTATAACTGATGTTAAAATTGCACAAAAAGTGTGTTCTTTTGTGGGTCTTCAAAAACCCCTGGAGCACTGTGGCCCCATTTTTGACAAAGGCCGGGTGAATGATGGCGATACCTTTTGGGATCAGTGGTACAAAGGGCGGCACTGTCTAACTAGCTGACCCTTCCCGGATTTTTCCCAAGCCATTTCCACAGGTTCAAAACGTCAAAAAAAAAGGGGAAACAAAGCCCCCAACCCCTCAAAAGGAAAAAGGGAAAACCCGAAAAAAATTCAAAGAAGGCGGGAAAACTGGGTTTTGTTACAGTTGGATGAACTTGGGGAAAGAAACTTCGACTACCCTAAAATTTGTTTTTTTTTTTTTTGTTTTTTTGTTTTTTTTTTGGGCTTTTTTTGTTTGTTTGTTTGTTTTGCGGGTTTCGTTTTTTTTTTTTTTCGTTTTTTTGGTTCTTTTAAAACTCCTTTTTCATTCCGTTTGGAATGTTCCCAACCTTTTCACGTCCGGGTTGATCGATGCAGGGGCGTTTGACAGCATCGATGCAACCCCCACACAAACACACCACACACACACCAAACACCACACACACACAACACACCACCCCCACACACCACCACACACAAAACACACACCACACACACACACCCCCACACGCACACACACAAACACACCCCTCTGTAGCCCCCACCCCCAAACCGCCCACCTTTTCTTTTTTCCCGGGCTATCGTGTTTGGGTTTTAAAACCACCTCGTCTGGCGGGCCCTTTCCGGGCTATCTTTGTTTAGGCTTTAAACACCTGGGTCCCCAGCCCTTGTACCGCTACAGAAACAAACACCCCCCGGGGAAACGGGACCGGGGCAACGAAACCCGGGAAAAAACCGAAAAAACGGCTCCGTGGGAAATTTTTATACCCTTCGGGAACCCCGCCTTTGCCTCCTCGGACTTAAAAGGGCATTCTGGGCACGTTCACAAAAAAACTCCGCGATGATTGCCCCGGGGATGTTTTGGGGAAAACAACCGGGGGCCCCCCCTCCTGTGGCTATTTTTTCGTCTCCGGTAAAGAGCGGACTCCAGTCACATGAGGGGGAAAAATGAGGGGAAACGCCCCGGAAATTTCTCGTTTTCTAAAACCCGGTCACACCGACTGTGTTTTGAGGAAAAGCGTAACAAGGGGATGCGGGGAAATATTGGACGGGGGCGTACCCGAAATATCCCCCAAAACGGGGGGCCTTTTGGCAGAGGTTGATGAAATAACTGTGTGTACCCATATCATTCCTAGTCCCAAAAAATTTCCCGATTTTTTTCCCTTTTTCCGACGAACCTTTTTCCCGGGCTTTCTTTCTTCTTCTTCTTCTTCTTTTTCTTCTTCTTTTCTTCCTTCTTCTTCTTCTTCTCTCTCTCTCCCCTCTCCCCTCCCCTTCCCCATTTTCTCCCCTTCTCTCTTTTCTCTCTTTCTCTCTCTCTTCTCCTCCTTCTTCTTCTTCTTCTTTTCTTCCTTCTCTCTTCTCTCTCCCCTCTCTCCCCTCTCCTCTCTCTCTCTCTCTCTCCCCTCCCTTTTCTCTCTCTCTCTCCTCTCCGCCTCTCTCTCTCTCTCTTCTCTCGGTTTTCTCTCTCTCTCCCCTTTCCCTTCTTCTTCTTCTTCTTCTTCTTCTCTCTCTTCTCTCTCTCCCCTCTCTCTCTCCCTCCCCTTCCCCTCTCTCTCTCTCCTCTCTCCCCCTTTTCCCCGTTTTCCCCTCTCTCTCTCTCCCCTCTCTCTCTCTCTCCCAAATAGTCGTGCTTATAATATTTTTTTTGTGATATTGTGTTTTTTTGGGTTTTTTTGGTAGTATGCGGGAACGGGCTGTCGGGCCCCAAATGGACCTAATTTTTATTTTTTTTTATCCTTAAATATTAAAGTTTACGATTTCGAATTCTCCTTCTCTCTCCTCCCCTTCTCTTTCTAAAACCCGGCCTTTTGTCCTCTCCCCCTCTCTCTCTCCTCTCTCTCCCCTCTCTCTCCCCCCCCCCCTTTTTATTTATTTTTTTCCGGGGGGGGGTTTTTTGATACCCCATGCGTTAAAACTGTTCAATGGGGGGAATTTTCCAAGGCAAAAAATAAACAAATGTTCCACGAAGCGGGTTTTTTTGCACGCACTACCGTACACACTAGGGTCTTTTAAACTTGGCTCAAAAATTATTTTTTTATTTCGTGCTATTCATGCTAAATTTTCCCCCCATTGCCTATGCGAAAAAAACAGCGTTTTAAATTTGTGATATTATCACAGTTCCCTAAAACAAACCCGCAAGGAAAGGGTGCAAGCTGACGATTTAAACACCTTAAAGGGCTGGGTTTTTTTTTCAAACCCCCCCGCCCCCCCCCCCCCACACCCCCTCTCTCCCCCCCCCCCCCCCACCCCCCCATTAAAAAAATCCCCCCCGTCCTCCTCCGGGGCCCCCCGCCCGTGTCCCTTTTTATTTGGCAGTGTTAGGCAAAAATCGGGGGTTAGAAAGGGTTTTAAATTTTTTGGCTGTATGCTTTGCGGGGCTGCTCACTGGCATAACGTGTGTGGGGTGGGTGTGTGTGGTGGTGTGTGTGTTTTTGTTGTGTGTGTGTTTGTGTGTGTGTGTGTGTGTTTTGGGGTGTGTGTGTGTGTGTGGGTTTGTGTGTGGGGGGTTTGTTTGTTTGGTGTGTGGTGTGTGTGGGGTTTTTTTGGTGTTTGTGTGTGTGTGTGTGTGGTGTTGTGTTGTTTGGTGTGTGTGTTTGTGTTGTTTGTGATGTGAGAGACAGAAAACACCGAGAGGAGAGGGGTGTGTGTGGGGGTTTTTGGGGCTGTTTTTGTGTGTTGTGTGTGTGTGCGTGGGGTGTGTGGGTGTGTTTTGTGGTGGGGTGTTGGGTGGTGTGTTGTGTGGTGTTGTGTTTGTGTGTGTGTGGTGTGTGTTTTTGTTTTGGGGGTGTGTGTGTTTGTGTGTGTTGTGTGTTTGGAGGGGAGAGAGAGGGGAGAAAGAGAGAGGAAAAAGAAAAGTGTTTGTGGTGGGGTGGGGTGTGTGTGTGTGGGTGTTTTGTGTGTGTGTGTGTGTGTGCGTGTGTGCGCGCGGGGGCGGGGGTGGTGTTGTGTTTTGTGTGTGTTTGGTGTGTGTGTGTGTGTGGGTGTGTGTGTGGGTTTGTGTGGGGTGTGTGTGTGCGTGCGGGGGGTGGGGGGGGGGGGGGTATGTAAATTTGTGGGGTAGATGTGCGCGCGCCGCAGGTGGGGGATGTGCGTCGTGGTACATTTCTTTTTGTTGTGGAAGGGGGTTTTTTGCGTACGTGCATGCGTATGTGCGTGCGTTTTGGGTCTGAGATGGAAAATACCTTTTTTTATTAAAAACGATGTAAAAAAACAAAACCTTTTTTCCCTATTAAGCTTTACACACACACACACACACACACACACACACACACCACACCCCACACCACACACACACAATCACACACACCACACACACACACACACGCCGCACGCAAGCACGAAACACACACACACGGGCCAACACGACACAGAACACACACACACACACAAAACCACACCACACACCACCAACAAACACACACCACACCACACACACACCCACACACACACA
>JABMCL010002775.1:12500-22500 GCA_018857735.1 Alviniconcha marisindica
GTGTCTGTCTGTCTGTCTGTCTGTCTGTCTGTCTGTCTGTCTGTCAGTGTGCGTGTGTGCGTGTGCGTGTGTGTGCTTGCTGTAAACTTCGCAGGGGTGATGCCGATTTTGTAACGTTCAACCTTTTTCTTCTTCGTCTTCTTTTTCTTCTTGGGAGAAATATTTGATCGTGTTGATCATGTTCCTGGACAGACACCGAGCAGACAGACAGATAGGCAGCTCGTCGGACGGGCAGAAGAAGAAGGGAACAAAAAAAGAAGAAGAAGATAGATGGTCCACATGGGTTTCTCCCAAACGGTTCCTGGACTGTATACACAACAAGCCGGTTCTGTGCTATTCGATTTCGTCTTCAGAATGGGAAGGCATAAGCTGTCAGAAGAATGTAACATTTGCTTCGCGAACAGCTGTTCCGCAGTCGGAGACGGTATGGTACACAAAAGGTAAATCGCTGGAAACTTGGAATGCTATTTACATCATAAACATATGCCACTCGCCGAATCAACAGTTTATCTGACACACTCTGTTTCTCCTCCTTCTCCTCCTTTTCTTTTTAGGGTATTTTCTCCTTTTTTTTCTGTCCTCCTCCTCAAGTGTGTGGTATTTGTTCCTTCTTTCTTTCTTTCTTCTTCTTCTTCTTCTTCTTTCTTCTTCTTCTTCTTCTTCTTCTTCTTCTTCTTCTTCTTCTCGCCCTGATATAACCGTAATGGTTGACTGAGCGTAAAGCACCAAATTACTTCCTTCCCTCCTTCCTTCTTCCTCTTCCTGCTCTCCATCTTCTCTTCCTCTTCCTCCTTCGTTTCTTCTTTTTCTTTTCCCCCTCGTCCTCTTTAAACGGTATTTAAGTGACTGGCATAAAAAAAACTAAACTAAACAAGGAAGCAACAACCGACAACGCTGACGGCATTGAATGAATAGCGTATGATAACTAAGTCACTTCAGACACTCTTCTTCTTCTTCTTCTTCTTCTTCTTCTTCTTCTTCTTCTTCTTCTTCTTCTTCCACTTCCTTCTTCTTCTTCTTCTTCTTCTTCTTCTTCTTCTTCTTCTTCTTCTTCTTTCCTTCCTTCCTTCCTTCGTCTTCTTCTCTCCCTTTCTCCTACTTAAATTCTCCTTAGTTCGTCCTCCCCCTCTTCCTCCTCCTCCTCCTCCTCCTCCTCCTTCTTCTTCTTCTTCTTCTTCTTCTTCTTCTTCTTCTTCCTTCCTTCCTTCCTTCCTTCCTCCTCTTTCCTTCCTTCCTTCTTCTTCTTCTCCCCCTTCCTTCTTTCCTCTTCTTCTTCTTCTTCTTCTTCTTCTCCTCCTCCTCCTCCTCCTCCTCCCCTTTCTCCTCCTCCTCCTCCTTCTTCTTCTTCTTCTTCTTCTTCTTCTTCTTCTTCTTCTTCTTCTTCTTCTCTCCTCCCTCTTCCTCCTTCTTCCAGTGGAGCTGGAGTCAGTTGCGAGGCGTCATCCCATTATTACGGCAAGTTCCAGAAGCAGAATGCCCGCTGCCGGGACAGCTGCGTACAAGCCTCACTTCTCCTTAAGGTCCTGCATTAAGGTGGGCAGCGATAAGAGCTATTTTAAAATGTTCCATTAATTGCGAGGGGGAAAGACACAGGGGAGTGTCCATAAACAACTTTTGAAGAACAAGGAGAGCCGAAGCTGGGAATCGAACTGACGTCGTCCACTTAGGCTGCGAGCCTGGCGCCTTCCCGCTGGGCCAGACCCGCACACCATGCACGCCTCCCACCCCCCCCCCCCCCCCTCCCCCCCCCCCCCCCCCCCCCCGCACTTTGCTGTGTAGGCACTTGGATGAAAGTAAGTAGCAGGTATACATGGTACTTAACGTCCACAGAAACCATGAGGTTTATTAGGGACGGGGAGAAGGGGGGGCAAGGGGGTATGCAGGTGGGGGGAAGAGGGAGATTATATGCCTCTCACTACACTGTCACCACCAGAATGATTCCTGCATTAAGATGGGCAGCGATGAGAGCCACTGATTTTAATGTTTCAGTAGGAAGTGGTGGACAAAGTCACAAGACAGTGTCCACAAACCACAACCTTTTTGAAGAGAAAGGAGAGCCGAAGCGGAATCGAACCGAGGTCCTTCCGCTTACCAGCCTAACGCCTTACCGCTAGGCCAAACCGGCTCACTCTTTGGATGCAGCAAGGGAACGAAGTCTCAGAGCACACTTTCAGCAACCACTACGGCCAGTCCCTCAGCTCAAGGGAGGATACTGCGGCTCTCGTTCAGCCAAGCTATTCTCTCTAGAGGAAGCGTGGTTGCCTCCCTTTAATGCCGTTTCGCTAGCAAAGTGCAACATCGCCATCACTCCAGTGACACTCCCCAAGCATCGCTTTGCGGCACTCCTTCATCCAGAAAGGATGTCGTAAAGCAAGGCTAGGTGTCTATAGTCCAGTGAGTAGTAGTGATGCTTCATTACAACCAGTTCAATCTCCTAAACACAAAAACATTCTAGTATTTGTATTGTTGTTGTTGTTGTTGTTGTTGTTGTTGTTGTTATTATTACCCACAACTTTTATACAGCGCTATTCTCTGCTCTCTACAGCGCGTACTATTAATATCCACGAAAGTGGTATACTGATAGTGCTCTTTGGTTGTTGCGGGGCTGGTGCCCTGTGAAACTGCTGACGTCTCGGCGCAAGTTCTGTGTACACCATTCAGTGATGCATCAGTTTACAGTGTCACTTCATTCAAAGCCACATAGGGAGGGTGTATGTGTGTTTAGCTGTAACCTACCACCGGCACTTTTGGCAGAATGACCGGAATCTTTTAAGTCCTATTGCGGTAACACGGGGATGGAACGGACACCGAAATGAGAGTCGGCACAGAAAGTTGACCCTGGAAACAGAGGAACAAAGAAAACACGGAAGACGACGAAATGAAATAGGACAGATTTGTTTACAACACCCAGTCATTCTCGTGAGTCTTTCTCAGTGTGAAACACCAAGCATCAACTCACAGGTCTGAAAAGCGTGTTTCACTATTTATATGTCATTTGTTTGAGGAGGATTACATTGCAAAGAAGCCAAGTTCAAAGCGATGGCAATGCAGAATTTAAAAAGGCCATAGGTGTTGCGCTAAAAGCTATAGAAAAGGAATAAACTTCCATGACAAAAGTCAGCATAAAGAAATAATCACACACACACACACACACACACACACACACACCCCACACACACCACACACACACACACACACACACACACACACACACCACACACACACACACACACACACACACACACCCCCTACACACACACAACACAAACCACACACACACCACACACACACACACACACAACACACACACACACCACACACACAAAACACACACACAAACACACACACACACAAAACACTCACACACACACACACACACAACCACTCACACACACACACACACACACACACACAACCAACACACACACACACACACACACCACACACACACACACAAACACACACACAACACACAACACACACCACACACACACACAAACACACACACAAACCACACACACACACACACACACACACACACACACAACACCACACCAAAACACACACACCCCACACAACACCACACACACACAACTTCCCTCACCCCCCTCCCCCTCCCTTTCCATACCTCCCCTTCCCCTCTCTTTCCCCTTTCCTACCTCTCCCTTTTCCCTCTCTTCCCCTTTCCATACCTCCCTTCTTCCCTCTCTTTCCCCTTTCCATACCTCCCCGTTCCCTCCCCCTCCCCCTCCCCTCGCCCACCTCTCTGCTTCTCTTCCCGTTAACTGTTTCATTCAGAATGGTCCATGCGGGCCACCACCTTTCACCCCGCGTGCAGAAGAGCCTTTCCCCCCCACGTGCAGAAGAGCCTTTCACCCCGCGTGCAGAAGAGCTATGCTGAAGGTCGCGTCCCAAAACTTGACGTTGTCGTACACGCACTTGACCCATACTGAACTGCCCTTGGTCACCCTGTACACGGCCTGAACGCTGGTCGACCCTTTGTTGCTGACTCCCACTGCTGCCAGCCAGTTCCAGTTCACCTGGAGGCTGATGTAGTTGTCGACCTTCCGCCAGCTATCCGGGGACGCCACCACAGAAGTGAATATCACGTACTGGCCCGTGATTGGAGCTAGAAAGACCCGGCTGTCTATGCTGTAGGCATTGCCTTTGTTGTAGAGCACTTTGTCGAAGCGGAGATGGTCCCCGGCATGGAACAGTAAATTCTCGGAGACTTGGGTGAAGCGAGCGTGAAAGCCCACGGTTTGGGTCGCCTTTTCTAAAATGAGATAATGTTGATAATAGGGTATGAATAATAATGATAATAAGGGGGATTTAAAAATAAATAAATAATGCCCATCATGCGCGCAACACCACAACACACGCACACACACCACACACCACACAACAACACAAACACACACACACACACACACCACACACACACACACACACACCACACACACACACACACACACACACACACACAACACACACACACACACACACACACACACACACAACAACACACACACCACAACACACACACACAACACACACACACACAACACACACAACACAACACAAAACAAACAACACACACACACACACAACAACACAACAACACACAACACACACACACACACACACCACACCACACACACACACACACACACACACACACATACTGCATCCATATACAGAAATAGTTATTGGACAGGTGCGTCTTGAGGGCGGCTTTGAAAGAGGAGGCAGAATCAGAGTGGCGGAGTGTTTGAGGCAAACTGTTCCCAACAGATAGTCCCGCAGTGTAAGAAAACGATCTCTACCCAACTGTTTTTGTGTTTACTCGAGGGGTTGCAAAGGTCAGTGTCAATAATTGCTCATTCTTGAAAGGTCATTCGGTGTTCTGCCAGTGAAATGTAATAAAACGATTATATCAAAAGTAAGTAAATACATACATAGTTTCATTCACAAGCTTCATTCAATGCTCAAAGTCACCGTCATATCTTTTCATCGTCACGTAACACACACCCAGTCAAGCTCGTAGATCAGAGTTCGAGAGACCTATAAGCGCTTTCATGCAAAAATAAATAGGTTACATTTGGATTTGTGGCACAGGGAGTGAAACTGGTCATCCAGCCAAGCCACCTAATTCACCAACCATTAAATTAACTGCGAAGTAAACTCCTTCAAGGGAGAAGTTGGCTCGCGAGCAAATGTGAAGAGTGCATAAAAAGAATAATAATTTAGTATCCAGACGTTGGGAATCACAAACGTGTGTTCTGTTTTCAAGCTATTCTCAGTGACGGAGCGGATACAGGACCCAATCGTCAAGAATATATTACAAAATATCATTCACACACACTTGTGGCATATACCCTGTCAGAACTTTACTCTGACCCCCAATGCTCTCCGCCCCCCCCCCCCCCCCCCCCCCCCACCCCTCCCACACACACACATACCAGTTACTGGTGAGATGTGCACTGTGCATGCAGTGAATGATGAAAATAGTGAATAGTGAGCGCAATGATTAGTGAGTGACGTGAATGGTGATGCAAAATAAATGTTAAGTTCTTACCGAATTTAGACTCCAGAGTTTTCTGGGCTTCTTTCAAGGCCTGAAGGTCCGATTCTGTGTTCCTCTTCACCCTGCGGTTCAAATCCCTCGCAGCCTCTCTTTTCCGCCGCCCTCCTCTGTTGTCAAGCGTAAGCAGCACGTCCGCTTGGTCTTCCTGCTTCCTGTACTTTTCTCCATTCCTCTTTCCTTGTTCCTCAAGCCCCTGTCTTAGTTCATCCATCCTCTTTCCTTCTTCCTCTTTCGTCTTTGCTTGTTCTTCTATCTCCTTTCTTTGTTCCTCTAGCCTCTTTCCTTGTTCCTCTATCATCTTTCCTTGTTCCTCTATCTTCTTTCCTTGTTCCTCTAACTTTTTTCCTTGTTCCCCTCCTTGTTCATCTATCATCTTTCCTTGTTCCTCTATCTTCTCTCCTTGTTCCTCTAACTTTTTTCCTTGTTCCTCTATCCTCTTTAGTTGTGCCTCTATCTTCTTTCCTTGTTCCTCTATCTTCTTTCCTTGTTCCTCTATCTTCTCTCCTTGTTCCTCTAACTTTTTTCCGTGTTCCCCTATCCTCTTTAGTTGTGCCTCTATCTTCTTTCCTTGTTCTTCTATCTTCTTTCCTTGTTCCTCTATCTTCGTTTCTTGTTCCTCCATCTTCTCTCCTAGTTCCTCTATCCTCTTTCCTAGTTCCTCTATCCTCTTTCCAAGTTGCTCTATGCTCTTTCCTTTTTCTCCTTCGTTCTTCTTCTTTTCTGCAGTCGTCTTATCCTGTTCTCTTATTCGCTTCCCTTGTCCGTCTATCTCCCGTTCCTGTTCTTCAGTCTTTCCTCCCTGTTGTTCTGTTTTCTTCCCTTTCTCTTCTGCCGTCTTCCCGTGTTCCTCAGTCACATTCCCCTGTTCTTCTGTCTCCAACCCATGTTCTTTGTTTCTTCTTTGTTCTTCTGACACTGCCTTCGTCTGTTCGTCCATCTTTTCTCCATGTTCCTCTGTTCTCTTTTCCTGTTGTGCAGTCTTCTTTTCTTGATCTTCTGTCTTCTTACCTTGCTCGTTTATCCTCTTGCCCTGTCCATCCATATTTTTTCCTTCTTCCTGTACTCTCTTTTTCTGTTGTCCAGTCTTCTTTTCTTTTTCCTCTATTATCTTTCCTTGCTCTTCAGTGCTCTTTCCCTGTTCTCCCATCTTCTCTCCTTGCTCTATTCTCTTCCACGGTTGTTCTGTCGTCTTGTCTTGTTCTCTCATCGTCTTCTCTTGTACACCTATCCTCATGCCCAGTTGCTTTGTCTTCTTTCCCTTTTCTCGTTGTTCGTTCACTTGATGCCTTTCGTCAGCCAGACTCTTCTCGTCAGTGCCCTTGACCTGCAGGTCCTTCCGATGCTGCTCCACATCCCGAAAAAGTCGCCTCCAGCAGAGCGGAGCGAACTCGGGTCATGTCCACCTTGGTGACGGCAGGCGCGACTTTGGCCTTGAGGCACATGCTGTTCGGGGACAGGATGGAGCACCTGTAGAGGCCGGACTCTGCGGTGGTTGGAACCCGGTAGACGTAGGAACCGTTGGCTCGTTGCGACAAGCGAAGGCTTTCTCCTGACGGCATCTTTGGGCAACAGAAAGCCAGGCCAGCACTGCTACTGATACTGCTGATACAGCTACTATTGATATTGCTGCTGCTGCTACTACTACCACTACTACTACTACTACTACTACTACTGATACTTCTGCTGCTGCTGCTGCTACTACTACTACTATTACTGCTGGTGCTGCTGCTGCTGCTACTACTACTACTACTATTGTTGCTGCTGCTGCTGCTGCTCCTGCTGCTTATACTACTACTACTACTACTACTACTACTACTACTACTACTACTACTACTACTACACGACGACGACGACGACGACGACGACGACGACGCAACCGCTGCTGCGCTGCTGCTACAGCAGCCCTACTACCACTACCATAAACTACTGCTGCTGCTGCTGCTGCTGCTGCTGCTACACCTACTGCTACTACTACTACTACTGCTACTACTACTACTACGACTACTATTGCTGCTGCTGCTGCTGCTACTACACTACTACTACTACTACTGCTACTACTACTACGACTACTATTGCTGCTGCTGCTGCTACACCTACTACTACTACTGCTACTACTACTACGACTACTATTGCTGCTGCTGCTGCTACACCTACTACTACTGCTGCTGCTGCTGTAGCTGCAACTCCTACTACTACTACTTCTGCTACTACTACTGCTGCTGCTGCTATTGCTGCTTCTGCTACTACTAGTACTAGTACTGATGACAAAAAGGTCAACATGAATCATCATCATTACTTAAAATCAATCGGCACACAATCAACGGTGAGAGTTTGTTCCTTAATATTTGTCACCCAGTCAACCGTGACAATCACATCAGGGTGAAACAGTATTAAAAAGTTTCGCCGTTCAGACCTTATGCTACATTACAACTAAAGAGGATTAGGACAAAATGAGGTGGAATGAACCCGGCAGCAGAATTTGGAAAAGCGGAATTGCCAGCAGTAGGCGAAATGCGCAAAGATACATAGGCCTGGTGGCGTAACCCAGTCTCACAAAAGGGAACTTCAGACAGTCCTGGATTCTCAGCAGGTTTTTTTAATTTCTGCGTCCGCGGTACCGAGGCGTGGGAGACTGACAATAGGCTCACTTAAGCAATCACCATCGATGAGTACACGAATTAGGAACCTGAAGATAGAAGAAGACGAAGAACTGGGAGAAGAAGAAGAAGAAGAGCTGAATAATTAGTTCTTGGGTTATATCGTCTCGTGGTCACTTCATGATGCCGCCGACGACGAAGAAGAAGAAAAAGAAGAAGAAAAGAAAAAGCAGAAGAAGGAGAAGGAGGAGGAAAAAAAGGAGGAGGAGGAGAAGAAAGAGGAGCAGAAGAAAAAGGACGAAGAGTCGAAAAAGAATAAGAAGCAAGAGACAAAGAAGGAGGAAGAGGAAGTAAGCAAATTGGTGTTTTACGCCCAGTCAACCAGTGTGCTTATATCAGGGCGATAGGAGGAAGAGTAGGAAAAATGAGGAAGAGGAGGAGAGAGAAAAAAAGGAGGAGAAAGGGAAGGAGAAAGAGGAAGAGAAAAACAAAAGGAGGAGAAGGAGAAAAAGAAAGAGGAGGAGGAGATAAAGAAGGAGGAATAAGAGCAAAAACAGAAGAAGGTTGAAAAGAAGGAGGAGGAGCAGAGGAAGAAGAAGGAGGAAGAGAAGAGAAAGAACTAGGATGGAAAAAAAAGAAGTAACCTGGATCGTAACACCCTGTCAGCTGCGAAGGACGATCTCATGACAGAAGTAAGTAATTTGGTGCTACATCCCCCAGTCAACCATTACGGTTATATCAGGACGATCTCACGACAGAAGTAAGTAATTTGGTGCTACATCCCCCAGTCAACCATTACGGTTATATCAGGACGATCTCACGACAGAAGTAAGTAACTTGGTGCTTTATCCCCCAGTCAACCATTACGGTTATATCAGGGCGATCTCATGACAGAAGTAAGTAATTTGGTGCTTTATCCCCCAGTCAACCATTACGGTTATATCTGGACGATCTCATGACAGAAGTAAGTAATTTGGTGCTTTATCCCCCAGTCAACCATTGCGGTTATATCAGGCGATCTCTTTACAGAAGTAAGTAATTTGGTGCTTTATCCCCCCACCCCCCCCCCCCCCCCAGCCCATACCATTACGGTTATATCAAGCGGATCTCATTGACAGAAGTAAGTAATTTGGTGCTTTATCCCCCAGTCAACCATTGCGGTTATATCAGGACGATCTCATGACAGAAGTAAGTAATTTGGTGCTTTATCTCCCAGTCAACCATTACGGTTATATCAGGATGATCTCATGACAGAAGTAAGTAGGTAATTTGGTGCTTTATCCCCCAGTCAACCATTACGGTGATATCAGGACGATCTCATGACAGAAGTAAGTAGGTAATTTGGTGCTTTATCCCCCAGTCAACCATTACGGTTATATCAGGACGATCTCATGACAGAAGTAAGTAGGTAATTTGGTGCTTTATCCCCCAGTCAACCATTACGGTTATATCAGGGCGAGCCCATGACAGAAGAAGAAGCAGAAACAAAAGAAAACAGCAATGCAACGCAGTCCAGAAAGCAGCTGTGTGTTCTTCACCTACCTCCAGCACAGGAACGACCACGGGCTGCCCATAGTTGGCGAAGTGACCACAGCGCAGAGACAGGTACCACTGACCAGTCGTCTCGTCCGCCACTGCTCCGCCGTCCTGCTTCAGGGTCAGTCGGCTTCCGGTCACTTCTGGGGGTTCTGAGAAACACTGACTGCATCAGCATCTCAGTACTCAGCATGCGCGTCCAGCATGTATGTATAACTAGCGATATGTGTGTGTATTCGCGCGCGCGCGGATGTACGCGTGTTCTGAACATTACTCATGT
>JABMCL010002775.1:27500-37179 GCA_018857735.1 Alviniconcha marisindica
GACAAAAAAGAATTTATAACTTTAAACGCGTTTAGACCGGCTGGTCTAGATCGGGACTGTTTCTTGTACCCTTGTTATAAAGGACTACTTATTTAGTCCTATCTGCGCTCCACACATGCTGATCTTTTCAATGCCGTCATCATTTAGAAAATAAAGGCGACAAAGGGAACTGTTTTGACCTAATACATTAGGCTGAACCGTTTTCAACAGCTGCGTCTTGTGGAATGAAGACCAACAAACAGTGAATCAGTCGGTGTGATTTTCAGCAGCGGTGTTGTGGAATCAGGCTGTAAATCAACTGATGATGGAAGCAATGATATGTCTCTTCCAAAAGCCTACTATTCGGCTGAACCATTTTCAACAGCTCTGTTGTGGAATCAAGCCAACAGACTGTGAATCAGTTGGTGATGGAAACAGTGGTGTCTCGGCTAATAGCCTGCTAGTAGGCTGAACCATTTTCAACAGCTATGTTGTGGAATCAGGCCAGCAGACTGTGAATCAGTTGGTGATGGAAGCAGTGATGTCTCGGCTCATATCCTACTATCAGGCTGAATCATTTTAACAGCTGTGTTGTGGAATCAGGCCAAGAGACTGAATCAACTGGTGATGGAAGCAGTGATGTCTCTCGGCTCATATCCTACTATCAGGCTGAATCATTTTAACAGCTGTGTTGTGGAATCAGGCCAAGAGACTGAATCAACTGGTGATGGAAGCAGTGATGTCTCTCGGCTCATATCCTACTATCAGGCTGAATCATTTTAACAGCTGTGTTGTGGAATCAGGCCAAGAGACTGAATCAACTGGTGATGGAAGCAGTGATGTCTCTCGGCTCATATCCTACTATCAGGCTGAATCATTTTAACAGCTGTGTTGTGGAATCAGGCCAAGAGACTGAATCAACTGGTGATGGAAGCAGTGATGTCTCGGCTCATATCCTACTATCAGGCTGAATCATTTTAACAGCTGTGTTGCGGAATCAGGCCAAGAGACTGAATCAACTGGTGATGGAAGCAGTGATGTCTCGGCTCATATCCTACTATCAGGCTGAATCATTTTAACAGCTGTGTTGCGGAATCAGGCCAAGAGACTGAATCAACTGGTGATGGAAGCAGTGATGTCTCTCGGCTCATATCCTACTATCAGGCTGAATCATTTTAACAGCTGTGTTGTGGAATCAGGCCAAGAGACTGAATCAACTGGTGATGGAAGCAGTGATGTCTCTCGGCTCATATCCTACTATCAGGCTGAATCATTTTAACAGCTGTGTTGTGGAATCAGGCCAAGAGACTGAATCAACTGGTGATGGAAGCAGTGATGTCTCTCGGCTCATATCCTACTATCAGGCTGAATCATTTTAACAGCTGTGTTGTGGAATCAGGCCAAGAGACTGAATCAACTGGTGATGGAAGCAGTGATGTCTCTCGGCTCATATCCTACTATCAGGCTGAATCATTTTAACAGCTGTGTTGTGGAATCAGGCCAAGAGACTGAATCAACTGGTGATGGAAGCAGTGATGTCTCTCGGCTCATATCCTACTATCAGGCTGAATCATTTTAACAGCTGTGTTGTGGAATCAGGCCAAGAGACTGAATCAACTGGTGATGGAAGCAGTGATGTCTCTCGGCTCATATCCTACTATCAGGCTGAATCATTTTAACAGCTGTGTTGTGGAATCAGGCCAAGAGACTGAATCAACTGGTGATGGAAGCAGTGATGTCTCTCGGCTCATATCCTACTATCAGGCTGAATCATTTTAACAGCTGTGTTGTGGAATCAGGCCAAGAGACTGAATCAACTGGTGATGGAAGCAGTGATGTCTCTCGGCTCATATCCTACTATCAGGCTGAATCATTTTAACAGCTGTGTTGTGGAATCAGGCCAAGAGACTGAATCAACTGGTGATGGAAGCAGTGATGTCTCTCGGCTCATATCCTACTATCAGGCTGAATCATTTTAACAGCTGTGTTGTGGAATCAGGCCAAGAGACTGAATCAACTGGTGATGGAAGCAGTGATGTCTCTCGGCTCATATCCTACTATCAGGCTGAATCATTTTAACAGCTGTGTTGTGGAATCAGGCCAAGAAACTGTGAATCAGTTGGTAATGGAAGCGGTGATGTTGTAGCAGGCAATGAAGTGGTCACTGGAGGTCAGGTTCGCAGTGAAGCGGTAGTCTCCCACAGGCACATCTGCATACACCTCGATGTCCACACCAGCGTTTGTCAGTTTGTATGAACCCTAAAAACAACAAACAAACAAATCATCAAAGAAACTAACAAAACAACAACAAAACAGATGTTTCGCTGTTGTTAACATCGTTTTTCATGATGATAGTGCAAGAAATCTGAACTATGAAAACATCTAGATAGAGACTGCACAACGTGTTTATTTTGAGCTCATCAAGGGAATCCGACAGAACTGTTCTTCAGAGGACCTGGGCGGGGATTGCGGCTTACGTATGGTCAACGCTGAAAAATGGTATAGCAATAAACACACTCTACGTATGGTCAACGCTACGGTGAAAAATGGTATAGCAAAAAAAACACTCTACGTATGGTCAACGCTGAAAATGGTATAGCAATAAACACACTCTACGTATGGTCAACGCTACGGTGAAAAATGGTATAGCAAAAAAACTCTACGTATGGTCAACGCTGAAAATGGTATAGCAATAAACACACTCTACGTATGGTCAACGCTACGGTGAAAAATGGTATAGCAATAAACACACTCTACGTATGGTCAACGCTTGAAATGGTATAGCAATAAACACACTCGCCAGTGAAAGTGAGCAGGAATATTTCTGACGGAGCAAAACTTTCTCACTTTTTTTTAACGATTTTATTTTTTTAACGAACACAACACACACACACACACACACACACACACACACACACACACACACACACACACACACACACACACAAAGATGACATTGTCCTTTATTTGTGTCCAGGGTGTGCGTGCGTGCGTGTGTGTGTGTGTGTGTGTGTGTGTGTGTGGTGTGTGTGTGTGTGTGTGTGTGTGTGTGTGTGTGTGTGTTGTGTGTGTGTGTGTGTGTGTGTGTGTGTGTGTGTGTGTGTGTGTGTGTGTTGTGTGTGTGTGTGTGTGTGTGTGTGTGTGTGTGTGTGTGTGTGTGTGTGTGTGTGTGTTGTGTGTGTGTGTGTGTGTGTGTGTGTGTGTGTGTGTGTGTGTGTGTGTGTGTGTGTGTGTGTGTGTGGTGTGTGTGTGTGTTGTGTGTGTTGTTTTGTTGGTGTGTGTGTGTGTGTGTGTGTGTGTGTGTGTGTGTGTGTGTGTGTGTGTGTGTGTGTGTGTGTGTGTGTGTGTGTGTGTGTGTGTGTGTGTGTGTGTGTGTGTGTGTGTGTGTGTGTGTGTGTGTGTGTGTGTGAGAGAGAGAGAGAGAGAGAGAGAGAGAGAGAGAGAGAGAATGCGTTCGTGCGTTCGTGCGTGCGTACGTGCGTACATGCGTACGTGCGTGCTTGTATGTGTGTATGTGTGTGATGCCCTGAGCTCTTACGAGATGGGGCGCCATAAATAATCTATTATTAGTAGTAGTATCATCATTACCTTCGGGAAGGGACAGCGGCAGGGCACCTTTTGCTGAACGAAGGAAGAGGGACAGGTGACGGGGGACAGGATGGCGCACAGGTCAGGGTAGGAGCAGGAGCCGATGTTGTGGATGCAAGGCACCTTCAGCCACGTTCCGAACGTCTCTTTCTCCAGCAGCACATCTACCTGCAATTACAGCAACACATCTACCTGCAGTTACAGAAACACATCTACCTGCAATTACAGAAAAATATGTACCTGCAATTACAGCAACACATCCACTACAGCCACAGCAACACATTTACCTGTAATTACAGCAACACAGCTACCTGCAATTACAGCAATTCATCCACTACAGCCACAGCAGCACATCTACCTGAAATAGTCACAGCAACACATCTACCTGCAATCACAGCAATACATATACCTGCAATTACAGCAACACGTCCACCTTAGCCACAGCAACACATCTACCTGCAATTACAGCAACACATCAACCTGCAATCACAGCAGCACCTCTACCTGTTGGTGCAATTACAGCAGCACATCTACCTGCAGTTACAGCAACACATCTACCTGCAATTACAGTCGCACATCTACCTGCAGTTACAGCAACACATCTACCTACAATTACAGCAACACATCTACCTGCAATAACAGCAATACATCTACCTGCAATTACAGCAACACATCTACCTGCAATGACAGCAACACATTACCTGCAATTACAGCAACACATCTACCTGCAAGTATAGCAACACATCTACCTGCAATTACAGCAACACATCTACCTGCAATTACAGCAACACAATACCTGCAATTACAGCAACACATCTACCTGCAATTACAGCAACACAATACCTGCAATTACAGCAACACATCTACCTGCAATGACAGCAACACGTCTACCTGCAATGACAGCAACACATCTACCTGCAATTACACCAACACATCTACCTGCAATTACAGCAACACGTCTACCTGCAATGACAGCAACACATCTACCTGCAATGACAACAACACATCTACCTGCAGTTACAGCAACACATCTACCTGCAACACATCTACCTGCAGTTACAGCAACACATCTACCTGCAACACATCTACCTGCAATTACAGCAACACACTACCTGCAATGACAGCAACACATCTACCTGTTCGTGCAGTTAGAGCATTCATGTCTACCTCACCTCCGCCCCACTCACAGCAACGCCCACCTAGCAACCTGAGATTTGAAAGAACAGCATCACCATGAGACAACGACTCAACTAGCAACCGAAAAATTCTTCAGACGGTATTAACCTCACAGAACAAAAACAAAACAAAACAAAACAAATTTCTGACAAGGCAGACAACGACCTGCAGTGGGGAGTGCACGGTCTTGTTGACGGCGACGGTGGCGTTGATGGTGATGGTGCCAGGGATGAAGATGGGGTCAGGGAGGATGCTCAGACTCTCAACCACCATCCACTCCTTGTCCGGAGCTCCGCAGTTCTGCCACTGGAACGCGCTCAAGCGCCTGGGCCGCTTGCTCTTCTGCTGGAATGAAAGAACAGCTACGAACAGGCTGACGTGCATTCGTGGAAGCATATAGCAGTTGCGAACAAACTGTCGTGCATTATTTTTAGAGCCCAGGAGAGATGGAGAGCAGGGAGGTGGAGCTGAGCTCTAATAGCTGGATGGATTGTCTTGTTGCCGAGTTGTTCCTCTTATGATAAATAATTCTTATAAAGCGCTATTCTCTAACCAGAGTTTAAACTCATTCGTGTTAGAGCCCAGAAGAGATGGAGAGGAGGGAGATGGAGCTGGACTCTCATCGCTGGATGGATTGTCTCGTTGCTGAGTTGTTCCTCTTATGTTAAATAATTCTTATAAAGCGCTATTCTCTAACCAGAGTTTAAACTCATTCGTCTTAGAGCCCAGAAGAGGTGGAGAGGAGGGAGATGGAGCTGGACTCTAATAGCTGGATGTTGCTGACCACAGGTCTTGCTACTGAGTTGTTCCTCTTATAATAAATAATTCTTAAAAAGCGCTATTCTCCAACCAGAGTCAAACTCACTGCGCTGTACAAACAACTCATGACAAAAGCAAAAACAAAACACTAACATACATTTCAACAAACAGGACCTTAATATTGTAGTCTTCCCTATATCACGGGCCTAGCAAACAATAACTATATTTATATACACAACACAACATCACACACACACACACACACACACACGCACGCACACACACACACGCACGCACGCGCGCGCGCACGCACGCACGCACGCACGCACGCACGCACGCACGCACGCACGCACGCACGCACGCACGCACGCACGCACGCACGCACGCACGCACGCACGCACGCACGCACACACAACTGAGCGTAACAGAGAGACTGACACTGAGATCGAGCCACACAGAACGCTGGCAAGGGCTGTCAGTGTGACTGACACTGTCATTTGATTACTACACATCATTAGATTATTTTCACGTCGCCGTCTATCAATCACACAGCAGCTGTGCAAGACGGCTGTAGCTCACTACTGTGACCGACATACTAGCGACCTGTTGGAGTGCTCAGTACTGCACTATTGTTGGTCCAGCTGCACAGGCTGCATTCATTGCAGGCCGCATTCATTGCCACTCCAACTGACACGTATACAGGCCTAGTCATGCGGTCCGTTCAGCCTTTTAGTGAGATAGTCTGTGGTTTTACCAATCCGTCACCAGTAATGCATGTATTTGTAGTGTGTGTGTGTGTGTGTGTGTGTGTGTGTGTGTGTGTGATGTGTGTGTGTGTGTTGTGTGTGTGGTTTGTGTGTGTGTGTGTGTGTGTGTTGTGTTTGTTGTATGTGTGTGTGTGTGTGTGTTGTTGTGTGTGTGTGTGTGTGTGTGTGTGTGTGTGTGTGTGTGATGTGTGTGTGTGTGTGTGTGTGTGTGTGTGTGGATGTGTGTGTGTGTGTGTGTGTGTGTGTGTGTGTGTGTGTGTGGCATGTGTGTGTTGTGTGTGTAGTGTGTGTGTGTGTGTGTGTGGTGGTATGTGTGTATGTGTGATTATGTGTGTGGTGTGTGTGGTGTCGTGTGTGTGTGTATGTGTGGAGTGTGTGTGATGTGTGTGAGTGTGTGTGTGTGTGTGTGTGTGTGTGTGTGTGTGTGTGTGTGTGTGTGTGTGTGTCAGTGTTTGTTTTTGTGTGTGTGTGTGTGTGTGTGTGAGTGTGTGTGTGTGTGTGTGTGTGTGTGTGAGTGTGTGTGTCAGTGTATTCTTATATCTCTGTAAGCGTTCTGGGCTCTTAAGAGATGGGACGCCATAAATAATGTAGTAGTAGTATCAGTAGTAGTATTGTTATTAGAGTCTCTGCATAGCCTAGGTCCAAAACCTCATAGCTCAACCAAAAAAGATAAGTTATTTTGCTTCTTGTCTCATTTTTCATCGTTTTTCACCGTTTAACTGTTGTTTAATTGTCGTTTTGTAGACTGACAAAGGGGATTACCCCGAAAATTTGCCGATTGTGTTTTTGTCCTAATAGATAAGCGTCCTTTTGAACCTTTTATGTGTTTGGATATAGGTCAGTAAAATGACCAAAATAGTCTAGTGTCTCTGAGTGGCCTAAACTAGGTCCATGACCGAAATTGAGTCTAGTGTCTCTGGGATGGGTAGCCTAAACTAGGTCCATGACCGAAATAGTCTAGCGTCTCTGAGTAGTCGAAGCTAGGCCCACGGCCTAAACCAAAGATTGCTATGATAAATACATGTAGTTATAATATTTACCTAAACCTAGGCGAAAATTCATTCATTGTGGCAATTACTGACTGGTGGCGAAATCAGAAAATTCATCCATTATGGCAATTACTGACTGGTGGCGAAATCAAAAATCAGAAAATTCATCCATTATGGCAATTACTGACTGGTGGCGAAATCAGAAATCAGAAAATTCATCCATTGTGGCAATTACTGACCGGTGGCGAAATCAGAAAATCAGTCGAGGACAGCACACGGTGGGATAACAATAATAATAATAATAATAATGGCTCTATAGCGTGTTGACGGCGACGGTCAGTCGTGCTGATTGTGGGCCGGTTTCACTGACTGAACTCTAGCAGTTTCAACCTGCCAGATCTGCGACAGTGACAAAGCGGCAATCGTCCTTTGTCGGATTGACTCACGGGCCCACAGCCTACGCGGCGGAGCGAATCGAATGACCCAGCCAAGCAAAAGGGGACAAAGTGACAAAGACTTCGTCAGTCCGCCCAGCCGCTGAGTCGAGCAAAAGGGGACAAAGTGACACTGAAAGACTTCATTCATAGTTCAGGAGCTGTGTGAGAGTCGAGGTGGCCGCCGTCCTGGGCTGTCCGTCCTAACGATCCTTCTGGTTTCCGTGGACGTACAGCTATATTGAACCGTGCTTCGGCATTGGTCACAGCTTGTCCCAAATATGTCAACTGACATCCGAGGACATTAAGCAACACTACCTACCTACCTCAGTCCGCCCAGCCGCTAAGCCGAGCAAAAGGGGACAAAGTGACACTGAAAGACTTTGCTGGTCTCTCTACCTGGAGCCGCAGGTTTCCCGGGGAGTTGTTCGTCCTTGTCGGCTGTCCCTTCAGTCCTGGTTCGGTCCAGCTTGCTTCGACTGAGAAGCGAATGATATAATCCGCTGACGGTTCATGCAGGCCTGCCGCCGCCACGGCCAGGCTCAAACATGCTACACTCAGTGCTGTCATCAGATAATGCAGCATACTGCAGCCGAAGTGTCTTGACGAGTCCCGCGTGAAGAAAAACATCAATCTGATCGCGCGGCGTCTTCTGATAGTCAGTGTGACTGTAACATGACCCGGGTGTCACAAAGGTAGCTAAGAGGAGGCATGCGTGTTGACAGCACGGTCATGTGACATGTCACGTGACTGTCCGGTTTACTGCACTTTTTTATTTATTTTTTAAACCTAAGCACACACACACACACACACACACGCGCGCGCGCGTGCGCGCGCACACACACACACACACACACACACACACACACACACACACACACACACACACACACACAAACAGAATCCGGGAGACACACAGTGAGATCAACTGAAAGAAGAACATAACAAAACAAAAACACACCCAAAAGACAGAAAAAGAAGAAAGATAAACAAAACAAACAAAACAGAAAGAAAAAGAAGAAAGAAAAGCACACAAAAACTAAAACTAAAACACCAACAACAAAAAAGAAAAGAAAAAGAACAAGCGAGACTGCTTGGAGTGTGCTCCGCCGGAGTTGACAATCTTGCCCTTGGGTAGAACTAGAAGAGATCGTCTCATTCTTCTTTTTCTTCGTCTTCTTCCATCCGCTGAGCGGCTGACCAACATCAACACATGAGATTACCGCCGGTCAGCTTTTGAGGGCCCGGCTAATGCGGCGCAGCTGCCAAGATGAACTTGTGAGAAAGTCAAAGTTGTGAACTGTCAGCATGGTATGAATGTTTAAAAAAAAAGCGTGTGTGGGGGGCTGGGGGGTAGGGGGGGGGGTGCAGTTTTTCCGGCTTCTGAATCATTTCAACTATACACAGACGGTCTATTACTGATTTAGGACCCACTTGTTTAAAACTGTGACTTGACCTTGAAGATTGAATCCCATTTTTTCGCAGGACATTCCGGCTCATGGTGGTGCACCACAATACCAAGTTTGGTTACAAAAGGTTGCATACAAACACTCAGCTGAGTGGGAACAAATATGTGTCACGAGCGTTACATCCCTCACCCCTGAAGACACCACAGTGCTTTCCCTTTTGTAGTTAAACAATACACCACACACAGCACAAAAAGAGGTCACAGCTGATGTGGACTCTTACGTTAGGGTAGGTCGAAAGTCAATGGTACTAGCAGAAATAATTCTTTTAGTGTGTGCTCGCACGTTACACCATTTTAAGACACCACGTCAGCCACCCCTGAAGAAATGACTGTAATTTATTTTGTATCTACTCTGACGTCATCAAAGCATTAAAAAAAATGAGAGAAAAAAAAGTTGTTTAGTTTCTGTCGTGAACAAGTCACAATATCGTGATACACACTCAGAAGACACCATCGGTAAACGTGCGAGACACCGATTATCTTTCCTTTGTTTGGAACTGTTAGTAGAAAACTACCACA
>JABMCL010000400.1:0-2500 GCA_018857735.1 Alviniconcha marisindica
ATTATAAATTCGATCGACAGGCACAATTCTGCCGCTCCCTATCAACTGAACCAGCCGAGGTGACTGCGGAGTAATTGAAACTTTGTGCTCTTTCAGTTCAGTCTCGACGTTTTCAACCGTGACACTCACAGGAGCGGCGCGAATTAAACGGAGAGGTAGACCTTGGCACACATTCCCTACCCATAACCCCCCCCCCCCCCCCCCCCCCTTTCCAGCCCCCCCCCCCCCCCCCCCCCCCCCCCACCCCAATGTTGGATCGGAAATGTGAAACCATAAGCTCACGCTTGAGGGGGCTCCAAAGTTGTTTTGTGGCTAGCAATAGCAGTCAGCAAACACAAATTATACAAAGACGTCAAGAAACACACCCACGTCCTCCGGTCGCCAGTCAAACTGTTTGTTTATCGCAGCTAGCAACCACGAGGCGATTCGATGAATTGCCTCAGTAGTCTACATCTGGAAAATTGCTTCATGGCTGACTGTTCTGCTTGACGTACCTAGATAGAGATGGCTGACTGCTCTGCTTGACCTACCTAGATAGAGATGGCTGACTGTTCTGCTTGACCTACCTAGATAGAGATGGCTGACTGTTTGACTGTTCTGCTTGACCTACCTAGATAGAGATGGTTGACTGTTCTGCTTGACCTCCCTAAATAGAGATGGCTGACTGTTCTGCTTACCTACCTAGTAGAGATTTTGGTTTTACGTTCTGCTTGACCTCTTTTAGAGATGGTTTACCGTTTTGCTTGACCTCCCCCTAGAGATGGCTGACTGCTCTGCTTGACCTACTTAGGTAGAGATGGTTGACTGTTCTGCTTGACCTACTTAGATAGAGATGGCTGACTGTTCTGCTTGACCTACTTAGATAGAGATGGTTGACTGTTCTGCTTGACCTACTTAGCTAGAGATGGTTGATTGTTCTGCTTAACCTACTTAGGTAGAGATGGTTGACTGTTCTGCTTGACCTGCCTGAGATAGAGATGGCTAACTGTTCTGTTGACCTACTTAGGTAGAGATGGTTGACTGTTCTGTTGACCTCTTAGTAGGATGGTTTGTTTTTTCCGGGGCTGGGTTTTCTTTCCGGGGCTAGTTGCCTTGAGTATGTATGGCTGAGACTGTTCACTCCGGATGACTGAGACTGTTCACTCCGAATGGCTGAGACTGTTCACTCTGAATGACTGAGACTGTTCACTCCGAATAGCTGAGACTGTTCACTCTCAATAGCTGAGACTGTTCACACTCAATGGTTGAGACTGTTCACTCTCAGTCGCTGAAACTGTTCACTCTCAATGGCTGAGACTGTTCACTCTGCATGGCGGAGACGGTTCACTCTCAATGGCGGAGACTGTTCACACCGAATAGCTGAGACTGTTCACTCTCAATGGCTGAGACTGTTCACTCTCAATGGTTGAGACTGTTCACTCTCAGTCGCTGAAACTGTTCACTCTCAGTGGCGGAGACTGTTCACTCTGAATGGCGGAGACTGTTCACCCTGAATGGCTGAGACTGTTCACTCTCAATGGCGGAGACTGTTCACTCTCTTTGGCGGAGACTGTTGTCTCTCAATGGCGGAGACTGTTCACTCTCAATGGCTGAGACTGTTCACTCTCAATGGCTGAGACTGTTCACTCTCAATGGCTGAGACTGTTCATTCACAATGGCTGAGACTGTTCACTCTCAATGGCGGAGACTGTTCACTCGCAATGACTGAGACTGTTCACTCTCAGTGGCGGAGACTGTTCACTCTCAATGGCTGAGACTGTTCACTCTCAATGGCGGAGACTGTTCACTCTAAATGGCGGAGACTGTTCACTCTCTTGACCTCTCTGATAATGCTTGACTGGAGCTGTCTTAGATAGGGATTTTTGACTATCTGGTGCTGCCTGGAGTAGGAACAATTGACTGACTAGTGCTGCCTGGAGTAGGAACAATTGACTGTCTAGTGCTGCCCGGAGTAGGAACAATCAACTGTCTAGTGCTGCCCGGAGTAGGAACAATTGACTGTCTAGTGCTGCCCGGAGTAGGAACAATTGACTGTCTAGTGCTGCCTGGAGTAGGAACAATTGCCTGTCTAGTGCTGCCTGGAGTAGGAACAATTGACTGTCTAGTGCTGCCCGGAGTAGGAACAATTGCCTGTCTAGTGCTGCCTGGAATAGGAACAATTGATTGTCTAGTGCTGCCTGGAGTAGGAACAATTGCCTGTCTAGTGCTGCCTGGAATAGGAACAATTGATTGTCTAGTGCTGCCTGGAGTAGGAACAATTGACTGTCTAGTGCTGCCCGGAGTAGGAATAATTGACTGTCTAGTGCTGCCCGGAGTAGGAACAATTGACTGTCTAGTGCTGCCTGGAGTAGGAACAATTGACTGTCTAGTGCTGCCTGGAGTAGGAACAATTGACTGTCTAGTGCTGCCTGGAGTAGGAACAATTGACTGTCTAGTGCTGCCTGGAGTAGGAACAATTGTCTAGTGCTGCCCGGAGTAGGAACTATCGTCTGTCTAGTGC
>JABMCL010000400.1:7500-10000 GCA_018857735.1 Alviniconcha marisindica
TTCTGTGGACGTAAAGCAACATTGAACCGTGCTTCGGCACTGGTCACAGTTTGTCCCTAATAATTATGTCAACCGACATCCGGGGACATGAAGCTCTACTTCACCACCTACTGGACATTCTCATGTGAAATTCACGACTTTTCAGTCTGACCCCTGGTTCAATCAGTTAACCTTTAATTTTCTGTTAATACAATTAATTCGATGTACAAATTCAAACGAAGTGAATGAATCAAATGTACACATTCAAAAGAAGTGAATACAATGAATCAAATGTACACATTCATAAGAAGTGAATACAATGAATCAAATGTACAAATTCAAAGGGCGTGTAGGGGAAATGTTCGATTCGAACGAAATCTTTTTCCGAATATTTTTGTTTATTCAAAGCTGAAACCGAAGTGACTGCATGACTACATGTGAGAGGTAACTTTGCAACTACAAGCCGAATCTACAGAATGGCGTCTTTACCACTTTAGGGTATCTCTTACACTCCTGGTATATGTTTACAACACCTTTCTTCCGACCACTGCAGTGACTGGTTACGCCATACGACTCCGAAAAATGTCGGCTAACTGACTGACTTTCTCGTTTGTGCTCAACAATTCAGGTTAAGTAAGCGTGGTTCTTAACGTCCACAAAAACCACAAGGCTTATTAGGGACGGGGAGGTGGTGGGGGGGGGGGGGGGGGGGATGGAGGTGGGTGAAGAGGGAGATTATATACCTATCGCTACACTGTCACCACCAGAACCACTCCTGCATTAAGATGGGCAACGATGAGAGCCGTTTTAATGTTTCATTAATTGTGAGGGACAAAGTCACAAGACCACAAACACAACCTTTTTGAAGAGAGAGGAGAGCCGAAGCGGTATCGAACCGAGGTCCTTCTGTTTACCAGCCCAACGCCCTACCGCTAGGCCAAACCGGTTATGTCGTGTGTTTCTTTTATAACCGCCAACATTGTTTACGCCAGCATAATTATAAAACCCAGATAGTTCGAGTCAAGACTTACTTACCTGGTTTAAACAAAAAATTATTCGAGATAAAATAAAGATACAGTGAATTATTGTGTACTCATCAACAAGCTTTCAGAGCTTATGGGCGATATTGAAGTTCATACATAAGACTCCATACTATGTTGGAGTTCATACATAAGACTCCATATTATGTTGGAGTTCATACATAAGACTCCATATTATGTTGGAGTTCATACATAAGACTTACTCCACAGTGTTATTGTTATTAGTACCTAAACTTCAAACTCCAAGCACTGGTTTACGACATCCTTCCTTCAACCACTGCCGTATTTAGTTACGCCATAGTGTCCAGAAAACTGTCAGCTAACGAGCAGTTTTTTGTTGGTGCTCAAACAATAGTAAGTTTGTTACAAACAACTCAAATAAAACAAGGCGTATCATTTATAGCCGCCAACAAAATTTACACCAGCAAAAATAAAACCACAATCGTTTGAATCGAGACAGAACTCTTTTTTTTACCCGGGGTGGATGAGCCTCATATTTACATGCGTGCTTGAGCGCTAGCTTCCACAGTCTTATCAGTACCCGAACCTTTCGGAGGGCGCTGACCGCGTCGGTGGACAGCTGCGCGGAGATAAAGAGTGCCCCTTCAGTGGCGTAACTAAATCTGGCAGAGTTTGGAGTAATGTGCCGGAAAGCGATGCTCGGAGTGTGCCCAAACCTTTCGGAAGACGCTGTCACCGTCGGTGGAGAATGTGTGGATATAAGAATTAACTGACCTTTAGTGGCGTAATCATGGACCCGGAAAGCGAGGAAAGCGAGGCTTTGTGGAGTGCCGGTATCCAGGCTGTTGCGTGGTGATTCATAAGTGGCGTCCCTAGATGGTGCACCATTTGCAGAGCCCACTGGCGGTGAGAAGAAGGAGGTGGAGCTGGGCTGCCGTAGCTGGATTGGTTGTCTTGCGCAATGCCCTTGAGAGCTACCAGCGAAGTCGCTCATTGGCTAAACCTTCTTTCTTTCTGTCATTATCAACAGTTGCTCTTCTTTCTTTCTTTCTCATAGTTCAGGAGCTGTGTGAGATCGAGGTGGCCGTCCTGGGCTGTCTGTCCTAACGAGCCTTCTGGTTTCCGTGGATGTAAAGCTATACTGAACCATGCTTCGGCATTGGTCTCAGCTTGTCCCTAATATGTCAACTGACATCTGAGGACTTTAAGCAACACTACCTATCTTCTTTCTTTTTCTTTTTTTTAGGGGGGGTGGGGGGTGGGGGGCACACAGTCTTTGTAACTTGGTTCCACACAGCTGTTGAAAGAGCAGTTAGCGGAGTACACAAGTTGCGTCGCACTGACGGGGTCCCCACCTTGTTGTTCTGACGGTGGCTGACGGTGTCTTCGGTTTTTACGGGTCAGAGCGCAGATCGAGCTATTCATAGGTACGCGACCCCCCTCCCCGCACTCCCCCGCCTACTGCCCCAATCACTAATAAGCCGCACGTGGCCTCTGTAGACATTAAACAGCATGACAGA
>JABMCL010000400.1:15000-20000 GCA_018857735.1 Alviniconcha marisindica
TAATAGCGGTCGTTTCTATAACGCAATATATCACCGACAAGGGTGAGCACAAAGCGCTTTAACAGATCAACTAAAAAACAAACAAAATGAAACCTAAGAAACAAATATATTATAATCATAATATTGTATTCCTTGCACATGGCCACAACCGCACGCGCGCGCGCACTCACTCACTCACTCACTCGTACACACACACACACACACACGCACGCACGCACACGCACGCACGCATGCACGCACTCACACACACACACCACACACACACACACACACACACACACACACACACACACACACACACAAACGCTACACTGATACACGCACGCACGCACGCACGCACGCACGCACACACAAACACGGGGGCCCACACGAGGAATGTAATGTGGAGTCTGAGAGTGGGAGGGGCAGAAGGAAGAAGACAGAATTTAAAACTCACTTTTGGTGTTTATATTGATAATACTATTGATAATAACAAGAAGAATAAGAAGAATGAAATTAGCAACAACATGAAGAAGAAAAAAGAAGAAGAATTAAAATAACAATAACATCAATGATAATAATAACAAAAAGAATAAGAATAATGAAAATAACAACAAGAATTATGAAACTAACACTACTACTACTACTACTACTGCTACTATTACTGCTACTACTACCAATAATAATAATAATAAAAATAATAATGAAAGGAGAAGAAAAAGAAAAAGAACAGCAATAGTAAGAAGAAGAAGAATGAAAATACTAACAACAGTAATAATAATAATAATAATAATAATAATAATAATAATAATAATACGAATAATGAAAATAACAACTACAGCAAGAAGAAGAAGAAGGAAATACCAACAGTAATAATAAGAAGAAGAAGAATTAAGATAAGAATAATGAAAATAACAACTACAGCAAGAAGAAGAAAAAGAAAAAGAAGAAGAAGAAGAAGAAGAAGAAGAATGAAAATACCAACAACAGTAATAATAATAAGAATTGGGATAAGAATAATGAAAATAACAACTACAGCAAGAAGAAGAAGAAGAATGAAAATACCAACAACTGTAATAATAATAAGAAGAATTAGGATAAGAATAATGAAAATAACAACTACAGCAAGAAGAAGAAGAAGAAGAAGAAGAAGAAGAAGAATGAAAATACCAACAACAGTAATAATAATAAGAATAAGAAGAATGAAAATAACAATTACAGCAAAAAGAAGAACAAGAAGAAGAAGAATGAAAATAGCAACGACAGTAATAATAACAAGAAGAAGAAAAACAACGAAAGTAACAACAGTAATAATAATAATAATAAGAAGCTTGTGTGGAGCGCCTTTCCCACGCCAGCGTAGGGGAGATAACTTGCGGTGGGTTTGCTGAAGCCAGTCCCAAAGGTGGCCATGCAGTCAGCACCGGCAAGCGACGTGATACGCCGCAAAGCGCCACAGCAGTGATTTTTCCGCAAAGCGCCTATGGAAGTGATTTCGCCGCAAAGAGCCCATGGAAGTGATTTTGCCGCAAAGAGCCCATGGAAGTTATTTCGCCGCAAAGCGCCCATGGAAATGATTTGCCGCAAAGTGCCTATGGAAGTAATTTTGCGGCAAAGCGCCACAGCAGTGATTTTGCCGCAAAGCGCCTATGGAAGTGATTTCGCCGCAAAGCGCCATGGAAGTGATTTGTCCGCAAAGCGCCGTAGCAGTGAATTTGCCGCAAAGCGCCTATGGAAGTGATTTCGCCTCAAAGCGCAGATGGAAGTGATTTATTCGCAAAGCGCCACAGCAGTGATTTTGTTGCAAAGCGCCCATGGCAGAGTGATTTTGCCGCAAAAAGATCATTGCAATGATTTCGCCACAAAACAACATTGCAGAGTGATTTCTCCGCAAAACGCCCATGGCTGTGATGTCTCCGCAAAACGCATATGGCAGAGTGGTTTCGCCGAAAAGCGCTCATGGCAGAGTGATTTTTCCGCAAAGCGCTCATGGCAGTAATTTCGAAGTACCATGGCAGTAATGTCTCCGCAAAACGCATTTGGCAGAGTGATTTCGCCGCAAAGTGCTCATGGCAGTAGTTTCGCCGCAAATGCACAATGGCAGTGATTTCGCCCCAAATCGCCATGGAAATGGTGTCTCCTCAAAGCGCCCATGGCAGTTGTGGTTGTGAATACAGTGCTGAAGGCATAGCTGCACAAAATTCATGCCTACCAGTAGTCGTCGCCACTATCATTCAGTTGTCATCATCGTCCATGCTGTGCAGGTCTACAGTCCTTATTATGGCGGATTGTGCCGGCGATGATGGATTCAAGACAGGACATTAGTTATCGTCCTTGTTATCATCATTGTTGGAGTTTGTTCACCCTGAAATAGCCGTTTGTTTGTTTGTTTTTGTTGTTGTTTTGGTCTTTGGTTTGCTTTGTTGCCTCTGACTTTTTGACAACAATTTGCCATCTTGCTATCGTAAATGTGTATGTAATTATCATTTTGTCTACAGGTTACACTCAAATAAGCATTCTGCTTTTGTGTTTCCTGTACTTATTTGATGAACTTATGATTACGATGAATGAATACATTTTGTTTAACCGTCATGGTTGATTGGGCGCCTTTCCTGTCGCAGCTACAGGTCTAAACAACTTGAGGGGATAGCGGGCAGTCGATGGCAGAGACGGGCCGGGCGCTACAGTCATCGTCATTGTTATCACGGTAGTGACGGCGATGTTGGACATAGATGTTGGACACATCAGTCATTGTCATCTTTATGGTGGTGACGGTCATGCTGGATATGTGATTAGGTATCACTCGTCGTCATTGTTGTCATCATTGTCCCTACTTTGCAAGTCTGTACAACGTCACTGTGGTGACAGCCATGCTGGACATAGGATGGGAGATCAGTCAGCATCGTTGTTATCGTCATTGTCCTTACTTTGCAGGTCTGTACAACTTCACCGAGGTGACAGCCATGCTGGACATAGGATGGGACGTTAAACATCATCATTGTTATCGTCATTGTCTCTACGTTGCAGGTCTGTACAACTTCACGGTGGTGACGGCCATGCTGGACATTAGGACGGCACAACTGGAGGCACCAGTCCCGCGGCTTCAACGAGTACCTGCTGTACATGCAGCGTGTGCTGCGTCTGGACGTCAACATGGTCGTCTACATCGACGCCAAGGGCAAGCCCATGGTGGAGTGGATGAGGCGGGGCAGGGAGGCCAGGACACGCATCATTGAATCCAAGATCGAGGACGTCCCGTACTACAAGTACAGGTGAGTAAGAGAATACTTTAATTGCCATTAATACAGGTGAGTAAGACCATCCTTTACTGTAAGTACAGGTGAATGGAGACGTTCCTTAATGACTACAAGTACAGGTGAGTAAGCGAATCCTTAAATTACCGCAAGTGCAGGGGAGTAAATATTATTGGTGCACATACACACACACCACACACACACACACACACACACACACACACACACACACACACACACACACACACACGATTATATTTTAGTATTGTAGGGAGGATACAATGGAATACGAAAAGAAATCTTTAAATAAAATCAATATAAATCCGTGGTTCCAATTTAGACAAGGCAACGGAATAAAGTGACAGGTATTTGCCAAATCGAGAAGTTCCTTTTGGTGTTCATAATAGTGACGATGATGATGATGTACACTTGTGACTCATCGGACAGTCAGCCAGTGCGGTTATATCTGGGCGATACATATTTTGTCAAACCCGACACTAAACCAGACATGACAACAACAATTATAGCGCTATATAATAGCGCTATATAAAAGCGATCTATAATATAACAACAACAAGAATAACAAAAAAGCTCTAATTGTTCTCCACAGATCCCGCATTCAAGAGGTCATGGACTCGGAGGAATATCGACGCGACAACGAACTCGTACAGAAAGGTCTGTGCGAGGCGACGATCCCAGAGTACGACATTCTGCAGTGGAGCAAACTCTACTTCCTCAACGACATCATCCAAAGCAACCCGTTCCAGAATGACTACTTCGTCTGGATCGACGGCGGATACGGAAGAGGGGAAGAAATTCACCCCAAGGACGGGGTGTGGAAGCCGTACAAGCTGTTTGAGCACACGGACCAAGTGACGTTCTTGGAACGAGAAGATGTGGAAAAATACAGAACTAGATCGGACCGCTTGCACAAGATGAGCATCAACATCATACCAGGCGGGTTTTTCGGAGGCGGAGCACGCGCTCTTGAACGTCTGTACGCGCTACAGCAACAGCTGGTCATCGACTGGCTGGACTCTGGTATGGTGGACGATGACCAGACAATGTACATGCAGCTGTATTTCAAACATCCTGATCTCTTCAACCTCGTTCGTGCCGACTGGTACGATGCTTTTCGACTGTTCGTCAAGGATTGACAGAGCCACTGTGTGCAGTAATTTTAGCGGCTTGTGTGTGTTGATCACTTTTATATAGCGCTATTCTCCGCTCTCGAGCAGACTCACTGCGTGATTCTGCATAAGCGAATAGCTTTTTATAGCGCGTTTTGAAAGTCTACCGAAATGGTGTACTTACAGCGCTGGCATTGCTGGTGCCACATGAAACTGCTGCCGCGTCGGCGTGTTCTGTGTACATCACATCACCATGCGCCATTTCATTTCATGCAAAGCCACATACGTCATGTGCATGCGTGTTTAGCCGTAACCTGCCACCTGCATTTTTGGCAGAATGACCAGGATCTTTTCCTTGCTACTGCGGTAACACGGGGTGGAACGGATACCGAAATAAGAGTCAGCACAGAAAGTCGACCCTGGAGAAGAAAATTCTCCCGCCACTCGTGAAGGGATTCAAACCCGCGACCTTTCAATCATGAGTCCGGCTCTCTAGCCAGTGAGATATCCTACGCGCGCGCGCGCGCGTGTGTGTGTGTGTGTGTGTGTGTGTGTGTGTGTGTGTGTGTGTGTGCGTGCGTGCGCGCATATATGTGTGATGTGGTGCGTGTGCTTGTGTGTGTGTGTGTGTGTGTGT
>JABMCL010001071.1:0-2500 GCA_018857735.1 Alviniconcha marisindica
CCCACCTCCCCCCCCCACCACCACCCACCCCCCAACCACCCCACCCCCCACCACAACCCCACCCCCCTTGAGCTTTTTCCGGGTTGGGTGGGAAAGTTTAAAATTCCCACCGCATTTTCCCCCACTCGTCGACCCATCATAATGACCCCCCCCCCTCGCCCCCCCCCCCCCCCCCCCCCCCCCCCCCCCCGCCCCACCCACCCCCCCCCCCCCCCCCCCCCCCCCCCCCCCCCACCCCCCCCCCCCATCCCCCCCCCCCCCCCCCCCCCACCCCCCACCACCAGTGAGCTTCTGTGGCTTGGTAGATTAGAGTCCGACTGCAGTTCCACAGCGTCGACGTTCATTGGAGTTATTGCAGGTCCCCTGACGATCTTCTTCAGCTACCGTGGCTACAGACATCACTGGCGATCAGGTCTAGTTTCTACGAGTACGCCTACTGTAGTATCACTGGCGATCTTCTCTAGTTTCTGCGAGTGCGCCTACTGTAGTATCACTGGCGATCTTCTCTAGTTTCTGCGAGTAACGCCTCTGTAGTATCACTGGCGATCTTCTCTAGTTTCTGCGAGTACGCCTACTGTAGTATCACTGACGGTCTTGTCTAGTTACCGTAGGTACACATCAGTGACGATCTTCTCTAGTTTCTCAGTGAGTGCAGAGGGCCCCAGGCGACATAAAGGGAGGGGGGTGGAGCTGGACCCTCAAGAGAGCCCAGGAGGGCAGGGATGGAGGGGGCCCCTAAAGGGGCCAGGGGAGTTTAAAGAGCAGGGAGGTGAGTTTGGGCTTCAAGGATTTGGGCCCCCTTTGTTTAAGCTTTTTCCCCAAACAGTTGCTTTTTCGGACATTGTCTTTGTGGCTTTGCTCTGCAAAACACCACGCACACCAAAACACACACAAAACCCACACACACACACCCCCACACACACACCCCCAAAACACAGGTGCTGAAACAGCAATTAGCGAAGCACACAATGGTGGGGGCCCCCCACCCCCTTACCATTTTTTTGTTTTTTGGGCGATAGCGCCCGGTTTCTCTTCTGCCCTTCGCCCGACCGGGGGCGCGTGGATGACCTATTCAGGGTCTTCCCTCCCCCCCCCCCCCATTTTTTGTAGCGAAAGCGTCGCCATGACGCCCAAATCACTTGCCCATTTTCCTACTACGTCCGCTGCAAAATGGCCAACTAAACTCCGAAGACGAAATTGTACTTTGCCCGAAAGACCCCCAAGGAAAAACAGCCGAAATAAATTTTGAGCCTGTCAGGCAGGATTTTGAAAGAGTACCGGAACATCGTGTCAGCTTCGAAGCAAACCCCTGCGGTATTCCATGGGGTTTGCGAAATCGCACTCACTAAAATGCTCGCTACACAAATGGGCGTGATGCGGCGCAGCAAAAAAGTCAGCTCGTTTGAATTGTATAAATTCAATCCACCTTCGCCTCACTGCGGGTCGATTGCGCGGGAGCTCGTGCATTGTTATACCTGGGGTCGTCTGCGAATTGTTCCCGTTCGGGCAACCCCCGTAAGGGGCCCGGGATAAATTTAAATTTTTTTTCGACCACCCCGCATACCCAGTTTTTTTGAAGAAACTAAGATGGCAACCGAACTGACTTTCCCCAGACTGACGTCACTTCGGGAAAGTCACGGGGACTGATGGAGAACCCCAGACTGTCGTTTCGGCCAGCCCACAGAAAAAAAAATCGATTTAAAAACCCAAAAAATTTTTTTTTTATTTTTTATTTCATTAAAAATTTTGAAACTAGTGACTCATTTGTCAATTTATTTCGATGGGCATTTTGCATACTTAAAAACCTTGGACTTTAAAAATTTTTTTAATTGAATTTAAAATTTAAAGAAGGAAGAGAGAGAGAGAGAAGAGAGAGAGAGAGAGAGAAGAGATTGATTGATTGATTGAGGGGAGGAGAAAAGAGAAGAGGGGATTGGGAAAGGGTCATTTTGTGATATATATATTGGAGTGTCTATCCGTGTAGGCGCCTTGTCCCGAGTCAAACTCCAAGCACTGGTTTACGACATGTATCCTTCCTCCGCTATCTCTTTGATTGGAGGAAGGTGCGTGCCGGAAAGCGACTCGAGTTCCAAGAATCTTGCACAGGGGGTCGCCCTGATGTAACCGCACTGGTTGACTGGGCGTAAAACACCAATTTACTTACATACTTACTTGCTGCACAGTGGGACCGGTCAGACTGACTTGTTCAGTTTATCCCTGCGGCTACTTCGCTAGTCTGCTTTTAGTAACTTCTGAGACGTTCTGTTGTTTTGAAATGAAGAAATTTTTATGTTTCTGTACGGCGGACAGGCTGAGAGAGAGAATGGACGATTCAGGATTTTATTGAAATATATTTACGAGGGTAATGGGAACAGTCAGTTCAGTACTTTTTTTACATCCAGCCCGAGAGAGAGAGAGAGAGAGAGAGAGAGAGAGAGAGAGAGTCATTTTGGTAGGTACGATCATGTCTTTGACTGAACCACACACGGAAGCACTTTCA
>JABMCL010001071.1:7500-10000 GCA_018857735.1 Alviniconcha marisindica
TTCGAGTTGAATGCAGAATACCAAACCATCGCCGGAAGAAAGAAAACATGAGTAGATAGATATATATGTTAATATATTTATACATATAATATACAGTTGGGAAGCAAACTGGTCACCGAAGAGGTACCGGCTGGGACGGAGATCCCAGGAGGTGGGGGAAGAGGGAGACTATACCTAACGCTACACTGCCACCACCAGAATGACTCCTGCATTAAAACTGATGGGCAGCGATGAGAGCCATTTTATTGTTTCATTTATTTTGTGGGGGGGCAAAGTTACAAGGGCTTTTGAAGAGAGGGGAGAGCCGAAGTGGAATCGAACCGAGGTCCTTCTGCTTACCAGCCCAACGCCTTACCGCTGGACCAAGCCGGCTCACTCCGATCAGCAGATGGCTGACAGCTAGGTCTATTAATTAATGCGCGCGTCAGTTTCACTTCCTGATACTTGAGTCCGGACGACTCCAAGCGAGTAATTAGACGCACGACGAAAACTGGGCCAAGGAGCGTCACTTCAAGTGTGCTGTTTGGTTTGTTCTTGACAAGCCGGCGGTTGGTTACTGAGGCACTGACTGTACTAAAACTCCAAGTTCTGGTTTACAACATCTTTCCTCCAACCACCGCGAGTTCGTTTGGCAGTGACTGTACTAAACTCCAAGTTCTGGTTTACGACATCTTTCCCGCATCCACCGCGAGTTCGTTTGGCAGTGACTGTACTAAACTCCAAGTTCTGGTTTACGACATCTTTCCCGCATCCACCGCGAGTTCGTTTGGCAGTGACTGTACTAAACTCCAAGTTCTGGTTTACGACATCTTTCCTCCAACCACCGCGAGTTCGTTTGCCAGGTTCTGGTTTACGACATTCCCCCCCTGAAATGACCGCTTTGTAACGACAACATTTTGCAGCTGCAACTGAGAAATTGTGGCAGCAACCACCAGTGGTGTGTGTCTGTCTGTAAATGTAGCCCCAGTGGTGTCGGTTGGCGGCGACCACCAGTGGTGTGTGTCTGTCTGTAAATGTAGCCCCAGTGGTGTCGGTTGGCGGCGACCACCAGTGGTAGCTAACTGTCTGCCTGTCTGTAAATGTAGCCCCAGTGGTGTCGGTTGGCGGCGACCACCAGTGGTGTGTGTCTGTAAATGTAGCCCCAGTGGTGTCGGTTGGCGGCGACCACCAGTGGTAGCTAACTGTCTGCCTGTCTGTAAATGTAGCCCCAGTGGTGTCGGCTGGCGGCGACCACCAGTGGTGTCTGTCTGTGTAAATGTAGCCCCAGTGGTGTCGGTTGGCGGCGACCACAAGTGGTGTCTGTCTGTCTGTCTGTAAATGTAGCCCCAGTGGTGTCGGTTGGCGGCGACCACCAGTGGTAGCTAGCTGTCTGTCTGTAGACGTAGCCCCAGTGGTGTCGGTTGACGTGGCGACGTGACTCACGTGCCGCAGCAAACTCAGTGACGGTATCGCGGTGCTGCGTGCACACAGGCGCCTCTCGTGTCAACCGCTGCAGCCCCTGTCTCGATTCTGACAGTGCCCGATAAACAACAACACTTATCTCTGGCACAGTCTGACGGAAAGCGTGTCGGGTTCCCGCCTTGAACTGGAAGACATCCAGGAACAGACCTGCCTAATTTCCACTTGCATGCTTGTCACAGACCTCGGAGGTCGCACTGTACTGACAGATTCCGGTGCAGACAGGTTAAACTCGGGTTGAAGTGACGGGACCACACCCGACCTGTCACAAGCCGAGTGGAGGTCTGGAAAACAGCGAGGAGATAACGCCCACGTTGTCACAGCCAGCAGGGTATTGGTTAGCAGCTGGATAGTTAACGCCTAGTTCGCCACGGAGGTCACCTCAGGACGAAGCACAATTGACAGAATTACAATAAAACAAGAACAAAACTCCGTCTCTTGACGAGGATTGGAATAAATGAAGATGAATGAACTGCAAAGGCAGGCAGGCAGGCTGCATTCTTAGCCGCAGTTGCAGAAGCATGCATGCAAAGCTGCGTTCTGGGCTACCCCAGGTTTAAGAGAGAGAAGCGAAGCTCTGACAGCTCTCGAGTCTTGGCTGAAGGGGGAATCAGGGACCTAACTTTCTGCGTCCGCAGTATCCAACCACGGGAACCAATGAATCGTGCTTGCGAATCTCGAATTCTGAAAGGGCGGAGGGGCGGGAGTAGGGGGGGGAGGGGAGGGGGAAGGGGGGGGGGATTCCCACTGCGGGTACTTCGTGCGTACGCGCAGACACCCGATGGCGCGAACACCCACATTGTAACAATCACCAGGAGACCTCGCCGGCGAATCTCGAAATCTGACAAGAGTCGACGCCGAGTCCAGACGCCAGCGAGGCTGGCGTTCCAGGAAGCAGCGATGCGAGCGCTCGCTCAGTGGCTGTGCATACGCAGAGTAGTCGTGCACCAGAATCTGATGGGCCCAGAACCTTCTCTCTCCGAGCTGCACCAGCTGAACGTCGTGCCAGACGCGCTGGGGATGTCGGGGTGGTTTACTGCCG
>JABMCL010001071.1:15000-20000 GCA_018857735.1 Alviniconcha marisindica
CTGGTGCCAGTTAACGCCGCCAAGGACGGGACTACGGGACCTTTTTCTTCATCATGACATTGACAGTGCCATTGCCCGCACAGCAGCAACAGCAGTCGGCTTTCTCGATGAAGGCGACGTACAGCTGCTGCCGCACCCACAGTATTGGCCAGAGCTCGCTCCCTACGACTTCTTTTTATTCCCAGAAGTTAAGAAACGGCAGACAGGTACACTCTGTTTGAGAGCACCGAAGATGCATGGTCGAGTGTTTGCGAGGGCTGCTGAAAGACATAAAATTATCCAGATCAACTTGAGATGAGTACAGTTTCACCACTCGACATTATTTTGCGCATGAAGAACGATGGTTCTTTGGAGGAAAAAGAATGGAGTACTCTTTTCTTTTCTTCTTGTCTGGCGAGTCCAATCAGTAACGAGTGTCTGGAAACTTTTGGAGCATCCGTAGTATGCTTCGCCATGATACAGCCCACATGGCCGACTTGGAGCAAAGAGGGCGAATCTTTCCTTGTAGTTAGAAATGGGTTCTCAGTCTGCAGTGCACGTGACACGCGAGGGTTGAATAATGGCAACGATTGCCGGAGTATGTCGACTTCCCCCCCCCCCCCCCCCCCCCCCCTTCTGTTTGTGATGTTTGTGTTAATCACTTAGGCCCGGCATCTCATGCTGCTGAATAATGGGAACAAAAGTGGGAACTTTGATCGTATTTCACCACCGTGTCCGTCGCTAAGCCTTCGGAACGCGACAGCTAGTTGAGCCGTGGGAACGAACTCGGGAGCTTGCACTTCACTGTTCTGCTCATCATCAGGGCGTTGATAGCTGTTGAGTAAGGAGCCATTTCTCATTCGGCTAGCGTTCGTCTTATCGCTTGTGGCGTCTGTTGCTGTTGAATAATTTGAACGAACGCGGAAATTAGTTGTAGTTAAGGGGTTGACGGTAGTTTTTGAGAAATGGGACACTCTACCACCTGACCTCGCAGTCTGAAACACAAAGAGTCCCAGAGCGCTCGTGCAGAATCAACACACACGGCGCTCGAAAACGTCACACAAAGACCGGAGTCGCCTGCGGGAACTCACCTGGCATGCGAGTAAATACAAGGTGATAATTTTTGTGGATGTATCTCTGGTATTTGAGGATGTACCTTGATGACTAAGTTGATGTACCTTGCATTTACTCGCATGCCAGGTGAGAGTTGCCGTAGGCGACTGCGGCCTTTGTCGTTGTGTTTGTGTGACGTCTTTCGAGCGCCAGTTAACTGTTGCAAAAGTTTAACGAAAGCGAAAATCAGTTGCAGTAATTAAAGGGATGACGGTAGCTGTTGAGAAATGAGATCTATAGATAGGCTAAACATTCACTGGCTCATGACACGCCAACGGCCATGACAAATGTGAACGGAGGCGGGCACCATTCGTATTAATTTTCTTCCCATGTTCTAAGCCGCGTTCTTGTTGTCCGTGTCAGGGTTCGGTGGATTATGGAAACACCCAAATAACCTAAATGTGTCAGAGTCTTCAAAATGTTGAAGCTGGACACTGTGAAGAAGAAGAAGAAGAAAATCTTTCCTAGAAAAATACTTTGCAAAGAAAAGTAACTCTGCCCTTGACATATATAGTCTGATTCTGCCTCCTCTTTCAAAGCCGCCCTCAAGACGCACCTGTTTAATAATTATTTCTAAACTGTTTTTCACAGCCCTGCCTATCCCTTCGTCCGACGCTGTGCGTGTTGTGTGTGTGTGTGTGTGTGTGGGGTGTGTGTGTGTGTGTGTGTGGTGGTTGTGTGTGTGTTTTGTGTGTGTGTGTGTGTGTGGTGTGTGTGTGTGTGTGTGATGTGTGTGTGTGTGTGTGTGTGTGTGTGAGTGTGTGTGTGTGTGTGTGTGTGTGTGTGTGTGTGTGGTCAGTGTTATTGTAAAGCGCCCTGTGCTGCCAGCCTGTGTGGTAGATGGGCGCTCTAGAAATCCTCTTTATTATTATATGGCTCATGGGTCGAGGGCAGAGTTACTTTTGATCCCTAGGTCCTTGACCATAGGTCAAGAACTTTCTTGTGATATGATATTGCCCTTGACAAGCGACGAAACGGCAGAATGGCTTGCATCGCTGTCCATCTTGTGCTGACTCGTTCTGATGAGTGCAGGGCTCGAAACTTTCCGAGTTTGTCCGTGTCAGCACCACCCTTCGAGCATCGCTTTCCGGCGGCACATCCCTTCAAAGGGCAAGTATGACGTAAACCTGTGCTTGGAGTTTTGAGTCACATAACGCTTGTGCAGACTTGTCAGCGCCTGTCTCGCCTTAAGCCCGTTCTTAACTGGGCGAATGTTTGTTCGCCGAACATACTTCGGACAGTTCGACGAACTATGATTCGTTTCTTAATTGAACTTTTAGTTCGCCGAACATGGTTCGGACACTTCGACGAACTTACTTCGTTCTCAACTGGCTCGTAATGATATGCAAGCTTCGACCCGAACTTGCGGCAGACGCGCAGCAGCCAGCATGATCGAAAATGTAGGCTAAAGTCAGTCAAGTCAATATACTTTAATCATCCCTCACAGGGTAATTCAACTAACTACTATCTCATTCTGGGTCCCCGAGACAAGGCTGCGCCTCCCACAAGTCAACAAATAAACAAATTCCTCCGAAGCGAGTGAAGAACTTAGCGACACCGTCATCCATTTTTATTTTTTGTTTCTTCTTCATCCACAGGAGAGCTCTGCTCTCAGCCAATCAGAGGCAATGATCGTCGAACAGGGCGAATGTTCCCAGAACATGTTGAGCGAAGCTTTTTGGACCCCGAATATAGCTTCGTCGCAGTTCGACGAATACTTCCAACTAGGTTCGCGAAGAAAAGTTCGCCCAATTAAGAACCAGCTAGGTTCGCCGAATACTTTTGGACCCCGAATATAGCTTCGTCGCAGTTCGACGAATACTTCCAACTAGGTTCGCGAACAAACATTCGCCCAATTAAGAACGGGCTTTACGTGTGCGCAGAGCACAGGAGCTGTGTGAAAGTCGAGGTGGCCGTCCTGGGCTCCCCGTCCTAAATAGTCCTTACAGTCTCTGTGGACGTGTAGCAACATTGCACTAAAACAATACATGGGTGTAGTGTAGCGTTCAGAGCTAAGTCCTTGAGCTGTGTGAAAGTCGAGGTGGCCGTCCTGGGCTCCCCGTCCTAAATAGTCCTTACAGTCTCTGTGGACGTGTAGCAACATTGCACTAAAACAATACATGGGTGTAGTGTAGCGTTCAGAGCTAAGTCCTTGAGCTGTGTGAAAGTCGAGGTGGACGTCCTGGGCTCCCGTCCCTAATAAGCCTACGGTTTCTGTAGACGTAAAGCAACACTTCAGCAACAACTTACGTGTGCGCAGTGCTCAAGATCCTTCAATCGCCTTTCGGTAAGAAAAGGCCTGACTCTTTAAAAAAATAAAAATCAATAAGATAAAAAATTATAATCATAAACTACAACTAGTAGCGTTTAGTGTTCTTGCACTGTATTTCGGCCTGGTGAGACTGGCATACGCTCTCGAGCTGGTGTTTAAACACAGATACTGCATTTATAAACGAAACAGGGTAGTACTCGGTATGATCATGGGTGAAGTTCTGGAAAGAAAAGAAGCAGCACATAAAAGGTTCAAAAGAACGCTTATTTATTATGACACAGACACACAGTATGCAAATTTTCGGGTTAAAAACAATGAAAAACGAGACGAGAAGCGAAATAACTTATCTTTTTGTTTCGTTTTTTGGTTGAGCTGTTGTTTTCTTGTCCAGTGCTTGGAGTCGTAATAAATAAGCGTTCTTTTGAACCTTTTATGTGTTTGGATCTTGTTTTAGAACGCTAGCAGTCATTCTTCTTTCAGATTTTTGTACCCCTATAATATATAGCCTCCCTCCCCCTCCCCTTCATCTTCCTGGGATTTTATTTTCCTCTCGATTCGAGAGAAAAGGGAAGAGGGGAGGGGGAGAGAAAGAGAGAGAGGGAACGAGAGAGAGAGAGAGAGAGAGAGAGAGGCTGGGGAGAAACAGAGACAAAGAGAGGGAGGGGAAGGAGAGAAAGAGAGAACGCAACCAAATTGATTGCCATTTTGGCCCTGCAAGACGCGACTGCAGTGCTGCACGTGCAACTCGTTATAGCCATTCGTTTTCGGGGCGCTGGCTGCAGTCTCTGTGTGATCAAAGACAGTGGCTTGTCTTTGGTAACAACAATCCCCCTTTTTTTTTTCTTTGTCCTCTAAGGCTGGCGGCCCAGATGTGACCCCCGCCCCTTCTTCCCACTGAGTTAGCTCAGTGCTTCTTCCTCTTCCTCGGTCTCGCCTGTTGCCGGGCGGTTTCCCCGTGGTGGTGCTTGCAGCGATCCCAGAATAGATAACAGTTTAATCGTATTACTCGGCTGAACTCATTTTATACAGGTACACTCAAAAGTAGACATGCAGACGCACGTACACGTATGCTATCGCCGATGCACGTATACACACACACACACGCGCGCGCGCGCGTACACACACATGTGCGCACGCGTCCACACACACACACATACACGTACGCATGCACGCATTCACGCACGCACACCTACACACACTCACGCACGCACACACACACACACACACACACACACACACACACAACACACACACACACACACACACACACACACACACACACGCACGCACGCACACACACACACGCACGCACGCGCACGCGCCCTGAAATGACATAAGAACATCAGTCCATGATGTCAAGATGTAGGCCTATTGTTGGTCTGCCTACTGGTAGTGGGTTATGTTTGTTTCGTTCCGCCTGAAGCCGAAGTGTAGCTGCCCGAATGGCGTGGACGCTACCTGTATTATAATCTGAATCGTATTCATGAAGATGTGATTGCAGGAAAACGGGCACACGCAAAATGTCACTTGCTTTGAACGTTCGAGCGGACTATAGTAACGAATCAAGAACAAAACTGTATTGTAGCCTACAATTACGGTTGAGAGTGTTTTTTGGTTTTGTTTTCCTTTTTTTCTT
>JABMCL010001071.1:25000-30000 GCA_018857735.1 Alviniconcha marisindica
CGCCGAATAAAACACTCACGCTTGCGTTCTGCACAGCCGCGAGTTATGTTATATTCCGCACGAGCGCAACCTTTTGAGCCGACTCGGCTTTAGCCCAGGTCCTCAGTCAGCCCAATCCGCTGAGTCGACTAGCCCGACCCTCAAGGTCGACTGACCCAGTCCTTCAGAGTCAACTGCTGAGCCCAACGGCCCTCAGGTATGTCGGACTAGCCCTATCCTCAGAATCAGTCCAGTCCTCGGAGTCAACTAGCCCAGCCCCCTGGGTCGGCGACTGCCACAATCTTTACAGCCAGCTAGCGCAACCTTCAGGGTCGACCAGCCCAACCCCCAAGGTCGACTAGCTCAACCGTCAAGGTCGACTAGCCCATCCCTCGGGGTCGACTAGCCCAACCCCCAGTGTCGAGTAGCCCAACCCCCAGTGTCGACTAGCCCAACCCCCAGTGTCGACTAGCCCAACCCTCAAGGTCGACTAGCCCAATCTCAAGGTCGACTAGCCCAACCCCCAAGGTCGAGCTACCCCTCAAGCCCCCCAATTCGGGTCGACTAGCCCAACCTTCAGGGTCGACTAGCCCAACCCTCAGGGTCGACTAGCCCAAACCCCAGTGTGGACATGCCCAACCCCCCAGTGTCGATTAGCCCAACCTCCAGTGTCGACTAGCCCAACCCTCAAGGTCGACTAACCCAATCTCAAGGTCGACTAGCCCAACTCTCAAGGTCGACTAGCTCAACCCTCAAGGTCGACTAGCCCAACCTTCAGGGTCGACTAGTCCAACCCTCAGGGTCGACTAGCCCAAACCCCCGTGTCAACTAGCCCATCCCTCTGGGTCGACTAGCCCAACCCCCAGTGTCGACTAGCCCAACCCTCAAGGTCGACTAACCCAATCTCAAGGTCGACTAGCCCAACTCTCAAGGTCGACTAGCCTAACCCTCAAGGTAGACTAACCCAACCCTCAGGGAAGACTAGCCCAACCCTCAGGGTCGACTGGTTGCCAGTGATACTGACCTCTGCCGTTCTCTGCCGAGGGCCGGTCTGCCGGAGGCCGGTGCTCTAGCTGACCCTAGATGAAGTAGAGCTTCATGTCCTCGGATGTCGGTTGACATATTAGGGACAAACTGTGACCAGTGCCGAAACACGGTTCAGTGTTGCTTTACGTCCACAGGAACCGTAAGGCTCATTAGGACGGAAAGCCCAGGACGGCCACCTCGACTTTCACACAGCTCCTGAGCTCAGCTGACCATAGAGCGGGTGGCTCGTACAGTAAGCTCTAAGCTCTATGAGCCGACTGCGGATGAGAGGCTGGGTGACTGCGTGATCAAAGGGTTCCACAGCTGGAGGGCCGGCCAGACGTACGTGGCAGCTGGACGATGGGCCCCTCTTCAGCCGAAGGAGGCCCACAGACTTACTGTACGAGCCACCTGCCTGGAAGAGAACACGGTCTTGGCAGAACAGAAGACGTGGCCTGAAGAGGTCGTGTCTCTGACCTTTCCTCTTGGGGCTTTTCCGCCACGTTTGATCTGATAACTGGTTATACACGGACGCGGCGCCGACTCGGGTTTCCGCACACAAGAGCTGTTTCTCTGAACTGTCGCTTTGCCGCAGGTGAAAATTGTCCAGGACGATGGCTTGCCGCTGAAAACACTGGACGGACCGAGTGACCGGTTGAAAAACAATGTCTGAATAAGGCACACAGACGCTGGACAGCTTACAGAGCCCAGGAGTTGTGTGAAAGTCGAGGTGGCTGTTCTGGCTCCTCTGTGATAGGTTGTGGACACTGCGTAGAGAAGTAGCGACAACGTGCATGCTGGGTCTGGACACAATCTACCATTGTTAAATATTATATAAACAATTACATAAGCGTTTATGGCGCACACACGCGCGCGCGCACGCAAACACGCACGCACGCCACACACACACACGCGCGCACGCGCGCGCGCACACACACGCACGAACGCACACACACGCACACACACACACCCCACCCCCACGCACGCACACGCGCACGCACGCACGCACACACACACACACACACACACACACGCATGAACCGCACGCACTTCTGCTCTTCATTAGTAAAGAGCGAACCAACAGAATCTGTTCCCCGAGGAGCTCAAATTCGAAGGAAAAAAAGTACTTCTTTTTAGCATGACTACTCATAGAACAACCAAATGAAACCCGGGACGAAAATAGCTGCACGTGTTCTACGTTTGCAGACACATCGCAGACACATCGCGTTTTTCGTTCGGTGGTCCTTTAAATATCACTTAACGAACTTAAGCTGAAGCGATGAGTCTTGAAGTGATTTGAGGGCATTTCAAAATTAGCCTGTTGCTTAGCGTTTACGCTTTTTGCCAACGGGCCTTTTTACACGAATGGCTATAATCGGTGGAAGAGCAAGAAAAGGTTTCCGATCGTTAGCTTCTTGGGGCGAGAGTCGTAAGTGTGAAATTGTTTCTCCGTAATAAAAATGCATAGATTATTAATGGTGTTGCATGTCGTAAGAGTTTGGCGCGCCTACAGATGCGCGAAGTTCGTCACACTCACGCGCGCACACACCCCACACACACACAAAAACACACACAAAACACACAAACACACACACACACACACACACACACACACACACACACACACACACACACTCACCCCACACACACACACACACCACACCACACGCGCGCGCATCACAATCCCAAACACATCACACACACTACACACATCACACCCACCACAACACACACACACACACACACACACACATCAAATCGAACAACACAAAACACACACACACACACACACACTACCACTCTCTCTCTCTCACACACCCCCACACACACAGTACACACCACACACACACACTCTCTCTCTCTCTCTCTCTCTCTCTCTCTCTCTCTCCTCTCTCTCTCTCTCTCTCTCTCTCTCTCTCACACACACACAACACACACACACACACAACACACACACACACAGAGAATGGAATTCACTGGTTGAAACTGTATTTTTGACATTTTGAACAACAGTGAACTCCCTTTCCTGGTGTTTGGTGACCTTAAATGCAAGAACGGGAACTGCTAATGCAAACGAATGTGTACTACCAGACAGTGTTTTAGATATGGGAAATGATAAAGAGGATGCACAGAATCAATATTGCAGACAGTCTAAAGATGTGCATACAAATGACTTTGGCCGATACCTTCTGTGTATATGCGAACAATTTAACTTAGTGATTTTGAATGGATGTTTGCCAGGAGACAAGGAGGGTAACTACACCTATATAGCACGTAACGGTTCGAGTGTAATTGATTACTTTTTGCTTTCAAGATGCCTTGTTCACTTGGGAACCCGTCTAGCGGTGATTCCTAATATTGAATCAAAACATATGCCTGTAGAGCTAGAACTTGAACTTGTAGGTAAGAATGATGTTTCTGTCGAACGACAGAGAAAAGTAAAAATACAAAAGTACATATGGGACGCGAACAAGGCACAAGATTATTACGACATGTTTTTTACGAAAGAAGTATCTGCGCTTTTTACACAGGCCACTGAACTTATTAATGATGACGTTGAAGCTGCTGTCAAAATGTTTAACAGTGCTGTCAAACTCGCAGGAGACTGTATGAAAAGGACAGTTACAAGCGGTGATATTAGTGGAAAACCTTGGTTCGACCTTGAATGCACCGAAAAACGTCGTGTCGTCCGTAAAGCGTTAAGAAAATTTAATGCAGTGAAAAGTGATTCCAATAGTAATGAATTCAGAATTAATTACACTGAAGGAAGAAGAGAATACAAACAACTTTTGAAAGAAAAAAGGGCTGTCCATAAAGAAAACATCATTAAAACGCTGGAAGAAAACGCGAAGGATGCTAGAAAGTTCTGGAGTACGATCAAATCCATAATGAAGAAAGAACAGCACATCAGTTCAGTTACATCTCAAGAATGGTTTGATCACTTTAATAAAGTTTTAGACTGTGAATCTCTCTCTGTAAGTGATAACGAAGTTGAGAATAATGCTTTAGCAAGTACTTTTGGACCTGTGGAATCTGTTGACACACTGGACGGCGTCATTTCTGTCTCAGAGGTACAGGCTGCAATTAAAGCGTTAAAGGACAATAAGGCTGCTGGCCCAGATGGGCTAAGTAGCGAATTTTTCAGATATTCAGCCCCTTGTGTTTTACATTTCTTGACCGAATACTTCAATAAATTATTTAATACAGGTACGTTTCCTTCCGAATGGTCTGAATCGGTTATCCTTCCAATATACAAAAAAGGTGACGTTAATTCTCCCAATAACTATAGAGGAATATCATTGCTAAATGTGGGTGGTAAATTATATAGCTATATTTTAAATAAACGTCTCGCTCAATGGATTGAAGACAACAAAATGCTAAATGAAGCACAAGCTGGCTTCAGACAAGGCTATAGTACAATCGACCATGTATTCACGCTCTTAGCTTTGGTACAGAAACAACTCCTTAACCATAGGAAATTATACGTTTGTTTTATTGATTTTAAGAAAGCGTTTGACTTAAATGATAGGAATACTCTATGGTTAATTCTCAAGAAAAATGGTATCAGAGGCAAAATGTATAAGGCAGTCAAAAGTATGTAAGAAGTTGTTACGGCCAGAGTTCGAGTAGGTGGTGATCTCACTGAAGTATTCATGTATAGTCGAGGCCTCAAACAAGGGGACAGCTGTAGCCCAATATTGTTCTCCCTTCTTATTAACGAACTTGCCAACGAAATTGTTCTAAAAGGCAAACACGGTATCACACTATCACCAGATATCCTACAAATTTTGATTATGCTTTTTGCAGATGATGTTGTTCTCCTGTCTAACACCATTGTTGGCCTCCAACAACAGCTCAATGTTTTAAGGGACACGGCAAAAAGATTACACCTTGTTGTTAACTTTGAAAAATCCCAAGTAGTTATTTTTTAGAAACGGCGGATACATAGCTGTTAGAGAGAAATGGTTTTATGACGGTATGAAACTGAAAATTGT
>JABMCL010001071.1:35000-220000 GCA_018857735.1 Alviniconcha marisindica
TCAAAACACTGAAAAATGTACAAGGCATCATTTATATACATATACGAAGCATGAGTGAAAATGTATGCACGAAGCATAAAAACTCCCACACAAAACTTGTGAGTTCACAGCCGCCAGACGTGCATACAGTGCACATATCACTCAATTATACATGTATTTTTAAGCATATAACCGGCAGAAAGAGAGATCGTCGGCCTCTCTCTGTCTCTGTCTCTGTCTCTCTCTGTCTGTCTCTGTCTTCTCTGTCTCTCTGTCTCTGTCTCTGTCTCTGTCTCTCTCTCTCTCTCTCTCTCTCTCTCTCTCTCTCTCTCTCTCTCTCTCTCTCTCTCTCTCTCTCTCTCTCTTTCCGGCAATCGATCGTGTGATGTCTTAGGCTTTGTTTTCTCAAGTACGTCTCAAGCTCCTCGATCAGCACTTCTAATAGAGAGTCTGTTTGGCCTAGCGGTAAGGCGGTAGGCTGGTAAGCGGAAGGACCTCGGTTCGATACCGCTTCGGCTCTCCTTTCTCTTCAAAAGTTGTGGTTTGTGGACGCTGTCTTGTGACTTTGTCCCTCACAATTAATGAAACATTAACTGAATGGCTCTCATCGCTGCCCATCTTAATGCAGAAGTCATTCTGGTGGTGACGGTGTAGCGATATGTATATAATCTCCCTCTCCCCCCACCTCCACACCCCCTTCCCCCCGTCCCTAATAAGCCTTATGGTTTCTGTGGACGTTAAGCACCATGTTTACATGCACTCCTAATCTTCCACGACGCAAACCGCTTATGGTGCTTGCTGTTGCCGGCAGTCTGTGTGCTCAGCCGTTTCACTCGTGTGTGTTTTTTTACGGGCTTTTTCCCCCCCGCCAGTTTGGATAACCAGCTCTTTTAACCTCAAACTGCGAGATGCTTATTTAGGAGATATTGGATGTAATATATATTATATATATATATATATATATATTATATATATATATATATATATATATATATATATATATATATGCAGATAACACAAAATGTTAGCATCGGTTGGGATATTCGCAGATGTGAGGTTTTGAAGGGCGTGATTATGCAGGCTATCTTCCTCTTTAACCCCCATCCCACGCCCGCCCACCGTCTCCCATGGAGGGGTGGGGTGGAGTGAGTGGGGGGAAAGTAGGGGCATGGTTATTAGCATACCAGCAGCTTGCGAAATAAAGCAGTGGGCTGCGGACTGAGGTGATCTCGTGAAGCTGAAGATATCGCACTCCGAGCATCGCTTTCCGGCACCTTCCTCCAAACTCTGCCAGATTTAGTTACGCCGCTGAAGGGGCACTCTTTATCTCCGCGCAGCTGTCCACCGACGCGGTCAGCGCCCCCCGAAAGGTTTGGATATATACTGATAAGACTGTGGAAGCAACCTAGCGCCCAAGCACGCACGTAAACATGAGACGCATCCACCCCTGGTAAAAAAACAAAGTTCCGTCTCGATTCAAACGATTTGGGTTTTATTTGAGCTGGCGTGAGCAACATGGCAACATAAAACAAACGTCTGATATAATTTGAGTTGTTTGTAACAAACTTACTACTGTTTGAGCACCAACAAAAAAACTCGTTAACTGACAGTTTTCTGGAACTAAATACGGCAGTGGTTGAAGGAAGAATATCGTAAACCAGTGCTTGGAGTTTGGGTTGTTAGTATGCCAGCAGCGTGCGAATAAAGCAGTGGGCTGAGGACTGAGGTGATCGTGAGCCGGTTTGGCCTAGCGGTAAGGCGTTAGGCTGGTACGCGGAGGGACCTCGGTTCGAATCCGCTCGGCTCTCCTTTCTCTTCAAAAGTTGTGGTCTGTGGACACTGCCTCGTGACTTTGTCCCTCACTTCCAACTGAAACATTAAAATGGCTCTCATCGCTGCCCATCTTAATGCATAAGTCACTATGGTGGTGACAGTGTAGCGATAGGTATATAATCTCCCACCTCTATAACCCCCCCCCCCCCCCACCCCCCATTCTCTCTGTCCCTGATAAGCCTTATGGTTTCTGTGGACGTTAAGCACCATGTTTACCTTATCTGAGGTGATTTTGTGAAGCCGAAGATAAGATAGAGAGCGCAGCGGGACGGCCCGGCACGGGGTGTGGAAGATGTTGCGGCAATTGGCACTAACTAACCTTCGGCGGGCGCCCTTCATCTTCCGCGGGGCAATTATCGTCTAGCGCGTGCAGGCCGCCCTACACTGGCGCAACCTCCATAAACCCTCGTCACGGCGGGAGCGTGCTGTGTGGAGCTAACTTGCTGCTCACCTTGACGTCCTTTTAGTGAGGCTGGTAAGCAGAGGGACCTCGGTTCGAATCCGCTTCGGCTCTCCTTTCTCTTCAAAAATTGTGGTCTGTGGACACTGTCTTGTGACTTTGTCCATCACTTCCTTACTGAAACATTGAAATGGCTCTCATCGCTGCCCACCTTAATGCAGAAGTCATTCTGGTGATGACAGTGTAGCGATAGGTATATAATCTCCTCTTCCCCCCCCCCCCCCCCCGCCCCTCCAAGCCCCCTCCCCTCCTTTTCTCCCCGTCCCTAATAAGCCTTATGGTTTCTGTGGACGTTAAGCACCATGTTTACTTACACTGTCTTGTGACTTTGTCCATCTCTTCCTACTGAAACATTAAAATGGCTCGCATCACTGGCCATTTTAATGCAGGAGTCATTCTGGTGGTGACAGTGTAGCGATGGGTATATAATCTCCCTCTCCCCCGACCTCCGTACCCCCTTTTCCCCATTCTCCCGTCCCTGATAAGCCTTGTGGTTTCCGTGGACGTGAAGCACCATGTTTACTTACCGTCAAGCGCGTGCAGGCCGCCCGTACACTGGCGCAACCTCCGTAAACCCCTCGTCACGGCGGGGCGTGCTGTGCTCTAAATTGCTGCTCACCTTGACATTCTTTTCTTATGTGAGCCGGTTTGGCCTAGCGGTAAGGCGGTAGGCTGGTAAGCAGAGGGACCTCCGACGGTTCGAATCTGCTTCGGCTCTCCTTTCACTTCAAAGGTTGTGGTCTGTGGACACTGTCTTCTGACTTTGTCCCTCACAATTAATGAAACATTAAAATGGCTCTCATCACTGCCCACCTTAATGCTGAGGTCATTCTGGTGGTGACAGTGTAGCGATAGGTATAATTATAATCTCCCTCTCCCCCTACCTCCATACCCCCTCCCCCCCCCCCTTCTCCCCGTCCCTAATAAGCCTTATGGTTTCTGTGGACGTTAAGCATCATGTTTACTTACTTACATTCTTTTCAGAGTTCGAGTTCAGGAGCTGTGTGAGAGTCGAGGTGGCCGTCCTGGGCTTTCCGTCCTAACGAGCCTTATCGTTTCCGTGGACGTAAAGCAATATTGAACCATGCTCACGCATTGGTCTCAGCTTGTTCCTAATATGTCAACCGACATCCGAGGACATTAAGCAACACAACTGACATTCTTTTAAATGGTTTATACCATGGACTTACGGACATGTGTATGTGTACGTCCATGGTTTATTTCTGCTACAGAGCTCAGGAGCTGTGTGAAAGTCGAGGTGGCCGTCCTGGGCTCCCCATCCTTAATATACTTTATTATCTCTGAAGACGAGTTTAATGTTGCTTTACGTCCACAGAGACCATAGGGACGGGGAGCCCAGGACGTCCACCTCGACTTTCACACAGTTCCTGAGCTCTGGTGTGGACGCAAATCAACATTGAACTTGTATCTTCTTCTTCCTCTTCTTCTTCTTCTTCTTCTTCGTGAGCCGGCTTGGCCTGGCGGTAATGCGTTTGGCTGGTAAGCAAAAGTCTTCGGCTCGATTCCGCTTCGACTTTCCTTTCTCTTCAAAAGTTGTCTGTGGACACAGTCCTGTGACTTTGCCCCTGACAAATAATGAAACATTAAATGTTTTTCCTCGCTGCCCATTTTAATGCACGAGTCATTCTGGTGGTGACTGTAGCGATAGGTATATTCTCCCTCTTCCCCCACATCCTGGGATCTCGGTTCCCGCTAGTTCTTCGGAGACAACTCGGCGATAAACAAGTTTAAGCAATTTTTATTTTTTATTTTTTAAATCAGACTTCTTCTGCGTCTTCTTTTTCTCCTCCTCCCCCCCCCCCCTCTCCCTCCTCTCTCTCTCCCTCCTCTCCTCTCTCTCTCTCCTCTCCCTCCCTCCTTCCTCCCTCCCTCCCTCCTCCCTCTCTCTCTCCTCCCTCCTCCTCCCTCCTTCCCTCTCCCTCCCTCCCTCCTCTCTCTCCCCCCTCCCTCCTTCCCTCTCCCTCTCTCTCCCTCCCTCCTCCCTCTCTCCTCCCTCCCTCCCTCCCTCCCTCCCTCCCTCCCTCCTCCTCCTCCCTCCCTCTCCTCTCTCTCTCTCTCTCTCTCTCTCTCTCTCTCTCCCTCCCTCCCTCTACTGCCTCTTCCTCTGTATGAAGGAGCTGATCCAAGGGCCCACAGATATGAAGTTCTTGCATGTTGGTGCTGCATGATCACCTCAGCCAGATTGGCGGTTAAGTGGCTTCGTGCATGACCAAGAACTGGGCAACAGTGTATTATGAGGCCAGACAGCGCGCAGGCCGTATAAATAATCATTCCCAAAAGCAGTGTACATAAATCGTTCGAGGACGTTCCTCTGGTGTAGTTCTAGTCTATGAACCTGCTGTTTACTCGCATGCAACTCCCCTGTGGTCCGGCTAATTTTGTTTGATTGGTCACTGAGGAGCGTGACATACTGTGGTCCGGCTAATTTTGTTTGATCCCGGGATGCAACTTTTCCCGCTAGTTTGTTTTTATTTCATTGCGTGGGGGTATTTCCAAAGGGTCGTCAGTGTGGAGCTGACAACTTGGTTAGGCTAATTTTGTTTGATTGGTCACTGAGCGTGACATACTGTGGTCCGGCTAATTTTGTTTGATTGGTCACTGGAGCGTGACATACTGTGGTCTGGCTAATTTTGTTTGATTGGTCACTGGGGGCGTGACATACTGTGGTCTGGCTAATTTTGTTTGATTGGTTACTGAGGAGCGTGACATACTGTGGTCTGGCTAATTTTGTTTGATTGGTCACTGGGGCGTGACATACTGTGGTCTGGCTAATTTTGTTTGATTGGTCACTGAGCGTGACATACTGTGGTCTGGCTAATTTTGTTTGATTGGTCACTGAGGAGCGTGACATACTGTGGTCTGGCTAATTTTGTTTGATTGGTCACTGAGCGTGACATACTGTGGTCTGGCTAATTTTGTTTGATTGGTCACTGAGTTTGACGCACTCTGGTCTGGAGGTTTTATTGATGAACGGCGTTGCGTTACAAAGGTCTTCATTTGACGCTACAGAGATTTATAATCATACTTTTAGAATATTGTAATTATTTGAACTGAAGTCAGTTGTAGACTATGCCTGTGCGATTTCACAGAAATTCACAAAATACTGTCGACAATTTAAAAAAAATATTTTTTTTTTTTTTTTGCAGTTGTCTTTTCTTAAATTTTCTTAACGAAATTTTGCTTTTATTCATATGGATGTGCGTGTGTGTTCCAAAAAGAACAATGTTAGCTGATGCGTATTTTACGAACAAAATGTGTGGATGTGATGCCTGTGGAGATGCTAAGGGTTTCGGTCAGAATTTTCGCCCAAGCGGAGGCCGGTTCGCCTTTCGAAAATGTCAAAAAAGAAACCGACTGCCTGGGTCGAAACACAAGGTGAACGTCTTGTTAACGTGGAACACGACGAAACGGGCGAATTTTCGAGAAAAATCAACACACAAGGGAGTTAATTAGCACTCGAAATACGTAACACAAATACAACAACAAACTCAAAGACCCGAGTCGCCTACGGTAACTCTTACCTGGCATGCATGTAAATACAAGGTACATAAACACCAACAGAGGTACATCCTTTCATAGTTCAGGAGCAGTGTGAGAGTCGAGGTGGCCGTCCTGGGCTGTCCGTCCTAACGAGCCTTCTGGTTTCCGTGGACGTAAAGCTATACTGAACCATGCTTCGGCATTGGTCTCAGCTTGTCCCTAATATGTCAACCGACATCCGGGACATTAAGCAACACTACCTACCTACATCCTTTGTGTGTTGATTCTGCACGAGCGTTCTGGGCCTCGTTCTGTTGTGGGTGATTCTGTACGAGCGTTCTGGGCCTCGTTCTGTTGTGGGGTGATTCTGTACGAGCGTTCTGGGCCTCGTTCTGTTGTGGGTGATTCTGCACGAGCGTTCTGGGCCTCGTTCTGTTGTGGGTGATTCTGACGAGCGTCTGGGCCTCGTTCTGTTGTGGTGATTCTGCACGAGCGTTCTGGGCCTCGTTCTGTTTGGGTGATTCTGTACGAGCGTTCTGGGCCTCGTTCTGTTGTGGGTGATTCTGACGAGCGTTCTGGGCCTCGTTCTGTTGTGGGTGATTCTGACGAGCGTTCTGGGCCTCGTTCTGTTGTGGGGTGATTCTGCACGAGCGTTCTGGGCCTCGTTCTGTTTGGATTTGTACGATTCGGGCTCGTTTGTGTTCTGCACGAGCGTTCTGGGCCTCGTTCTGTTGTGTGTTGATTCTGCACGAGCGTTCTGGGCCTCGTTCTGTTGTGGGTGATTCTGTACGAGCGCTCTGGGCCTCAGTCGTTCTGTTTCAGATTTGTGCGAATTTTCGGCTAAAATAGCAGCGAACAAGCATCTATTTTACACGAAAACGGCGAAGAGGGGGAGGCAGTCTTATCGGTATACGCGTTAATGTGCACCATGTCAGCATCAAAATAACGTCTGGGCGATAAGAGTTCCGCTATCTTACAAATAATGTACCCACGGTTCGTAACAAGGCCCATTTGGCTCTCTCTCTCTGATCTATAAGCACTCTTTTATTGTAGCTCGGTCTCGATGCATGCCAGCTAGCTAGCTGTCTGTAATCTCTTCTGCCCTATCTTGACATCTGCTGGAAGCTCTCTTTAGCGCTGCGGCACAGCCAATCACACGGCTGCTGCATGGCTGCAGGCACAATAAGATACACCGATCACAGTTCGTGGTTGGAGAACCGGCAACGGCCCACCCACGGTGAGGCTATAGACAATACAAGAGCGGGTGGATAGGATAGGGATCTAGCGGCCGCTGGTGGGAGGAAGGTAAGGGGTTAATCGTGCATTATTTCACTGCGTGGATGCGGCCGGAGTCGGTGGAATGCTTATAATAATATGGTTCATTGTGGTAACGTAGCGGGTGGATAAGATAGGGATCTAGCGGCCGCTGGTGGGAGGAAGGTAAGGGGTTAATCGTGCATTATTTCACTGCGTGGATGCGGCCGGAGTCGGTGGAATGCTTATAATAATATGGTTCATTGTGGTAACGTAGCGGCCGTTCGGAAGGTCCTGATGCAGGGAAGCTTCTCCTGTAGCCCCCTGTTGTTCGGTGTTTTCAGGTTATGAACAGTCGTTGACGCTTATCCTGACTTACATTGCGGACTGTGATTGCTATATCGTGAATATTGTTCCTTAGAAACAAATATACGACAGTAAATTGGCTACATCGTGAGTGTAAGTGGTTCCTTAGCAACAAGTATAGGACAGTAGATTGGCTACATCGTAAGTATAAGCGGTTCCTTAGCAACAACTATAGGAATTAGGACAATAGATTGGCTACTTCGTAAGTATAAGCGATTCCTTAGCAACAACTATAGAACAATAGATTGGCTACATCGTAAGTATAAGCGATTCCTTAGCAACAAACGTAGGACAATAGCTTGGGGTCAGATGTTGTGTTCGGATGTTGCAGTACTAATAGTAGCACACCACGGCCTTTTTTGTGTTCGGCATGAGAAGTGCGTGAAGTGCTCACCGCATTGCCCGAGGCACAACAGCAAAGATGCATGACGGTATTTTCGACATGTATACGATCCTGCAAACCGTCACTCACGAAACTGCATTTATAAATTCAATATCAGATCAACGGAGCACAAAATCTAGTCAAGTTTCAAGGCTTCTGTTTGTTTCTGAGACTTTTTTTTTTTTTGGGGGGGGGGGGGGGGGGTATCGCTCACCAACAGTCATTTGTTTTTGGGTCTGTGCATTTGATCTGTTAAACTTAAAGGAACTAACCCTCTTCAAATAAGTTTGGATCAATAGCTAGAAGAGATCGAAATATTACAGTTCAAAAACGGATTTTCTTTGAAAATGCTCTATTGATTCGTTATTAATTTTCTACCTTGTAACAGGACTGGCTTCTCACAACGACAAGTGGTGCTGGGCACGAATGTTGCATGCACACACTCCAGGCCTCGCTTTCCGGCACCCTTCCAAGACGGATATAATTATATCGTGAACCAGTGCCTTTAGTTTGATGACGTTATTGACAGAGCTTTTCCCATTTACGTAAGTATCCAGCCCTGTCACTGAGTACCCGTGGTTGTCTCAACGCGATGGAGCGGTCCAGTCCAGTCCGGCAATATCCGCGGTTGGGTCCCAACACGACAGGGAGATCCGGTCCGGCAGTATCCGTGTTTGTGTCCCAACACGACGTGGAGATCAGTCCAGTCCGTGAGTCCAGTCCATTGGCAATATCCGTGGTTGTGTCCCAACACGATAGGGAGATCCAGTCCGGCAGTATCCGTGGTTGTGTCCCAACACGATGGGGAGATCCTGTCCGGCAGTATCCGTGGTTGTGTCCCAACAATATATTGAGATCCGGTCCGGCAATATCCGTGGTTGTGTGATTGTGAGATCCTGTCCTGTCCATTCCGGCAATATCCGTGGTTATGTCCCAACACGATAGGGAGATCCAGTCCGGCAGTATCCGTGGTTGTGTCCCAACACGATGGGGGAGATCCAGTCCGGCAATATCCGTGGTTGTGTCCCAACACGATGGGGAGATCCAGTCCATGCCGGCAGTATCCGTGGCAAACTCCAAGCACTGGTTTACATCCTTCCTCCAACCACTGCCGTATTTAGTTACGTCATAGGGTCCTGAAAACTGTCAGCTAACGAGCAGTTTTTCGTTGGTGCTCAAACAGTAGTAAGTTTGTTACAAACAACTCAAATAAAACAAGGCGTGTCATTAATAGCCGCCAAAAAAGTTTACACGATAGGGAGATCCGGTCCGGCAGTTTCCGTGGTTGTGTCCCGACACGATGGGGGAGATCCGGTCCAGTCCAGTCCGGCAGTTTAGGCTGACACACGAACGTGACGCGGGCCAGCGGAAGGTACGCCAGCGGTCGTTACGCAGAATACTTAACCCCTGCATCCAATTAACGGCTGGTGTGGCTTTGTGGCGAGGAAGATAAGACGGGTCAGGAGGCTGCCAGAGTTACCGTCGTTTGTCTATTCTGTCGGTGGGCACAAAGATTGTACCGCTATGTTACGGTCTTTTGTCAGGAATTCCACTGGCGCTGCACTGGCATTGGCAGCGGACAGACGTTGCTTGGTGGAGGCGGTGTTGTCAAGACAGGCAAATTACTCTAGTGTACAAAAGCAGTCAGCTCAGAATATAAAAAAAAGGAGAAACAGGCGCATGAAAGAAGAACCATAGTTCAGGAGCTGTGTGAGAGTCGAGGTGGCCGTCCTGGGCTGTCCGTCCTAACTAACGAGCCTCATGGTTTCCGTGGACGTAAAGCAATATTGAACCATGCTCACGCACTGGTCTCAGCTTGTCCCTAATACGTCAATCGACATCCGCCGAGGACATCAAGCATCACTTGAAGAAGAACAGGAAAGAAGAGCCGAGGAGCTGTGAGAACAGGGAGGTGGGTCGGGGCTCTCATCCACTAGGCCACTTACTCGGGTCTGTGTTGTTGTGTTTGTGTGACGTCTTTCGAGCCCTTGTTTGCTGATTCAGCACAGGCGCTCTCGGCCTCGTTTTGTTTCAGATTAGGGTCCACGCACGCATGTTGCTGCTGCTGCTGCTGCTGCTGTTGTTCAGCCCGTCATTTCTCACTATGACGTTAAACTGACTCACGTGATTCACCATGATGCTAAGCCGACTCACGGTGACTCACCATGATAAGCTGACTCACGATGATGTTTTACAGGGCAATGAAGACCTGAGTCTGCACGTGATGCCGCTGCTGTTCAGCCTGTCGTTGCTCACCATGATGTTAAACTGACTCGCGTGATACACCATGATGCTGAACTTGAATTACGTTGACTCTGCATGATGCTTAACTGACTCACCATGACGTTTTACAGGGCAGTGAAGACTTGTGTCCGCACAACGCGACTGCTGTTGTTGTTCAGCCTGTCGTTTCTCACCTTGGTGTTAAACTCACTCACCGTGTCGTTTGCAGGGCGATGAAGACGGGTGGATGAATGGGGTGTAGGATGCGGGCCATGCCGTGGGTGTTGCTGCTGCTGTTCAGCCTGTCGATGCTCACCATGATGTTAAACTGCCTGACTCACCGTGTTTGTTGTTTGCAGGGCGATGAATGAGGTGGGGTGTAGGATGCAGCGTGCACCGTGTTTGCCGCTTGAAGGGCGATGAAGACGGGTGGATGAATGGGGTGTAGGCTGCAGCCCGCCGTTGGTAACTTAATCTGACTCACCGTGTTTGCCGCTTGCAGGGCGATGAAGACGGGTGGATGAATGGGGTGTAGGATGCGGGCCATGCCGCGGGTGCTGCTGCTGCTGCTGTTCAGTTCGTCGATGCTGACCATGATGTTAAACTGACTGACCCACCGTGTTTGCTGCTTGCAGGGCGATGAAGACGGGTGGATGAATGGGGTGTAGGATGCGGGCCATGCCGCGGGTGCTGCTGCTGCTGTTCAGCCTGTCGGTGCTGACCATGATGTTCGTGGCGCGGTGCGGACTCAACATGGACGCGCACATGCACCACCCGCCCACCCGAGGTCTCCCTCACGCGCGATCCCCCTCCGACCCCGACGCCAGCTACAACCACCTCAAGCAGGTGCCTTGGGGAGACGGGGTGTCAACCATCGACCTCTCTCTCTCTCTGGCTCTCTGTCTCTTTCACTCTGTGTGTGTGTGTGTGTCTGTGTGTGTGTGTCTGTCTCTGTCTCTCTGTCTCTTTCACTCTCTTTGTCTCTTTCATTCTGTGTGTGTGTGTGTGTGTGTGTGTGTCTGTCTGTCTGTCTGTCTGTCTGTCTGTCTGTCTCTCTGTCTCTGTGTGTGTGTCTGTGTCCGTGTGTGTGTTTGTGTGTGTCTGTCTCTGTCTCACTCTCTGTCTGTGTCTCTCTGTCTGTCTGTCTGTCTGTCTGTCTCTCTCTCTCTCTCTCTCTCTCTCTGTCCCTCTCTCTCTCTCTCTCTCTCTCTCCTCTCTCGGTCCATGGTGTAAATGGCATGGTTGATTATGTGCACATAATAGTAATTGCGTGCCTTTGGTTTAAACGAGAATTTATTCAAGACAAAATAAAGATACACTGAATGGCTATCGGCTCATCAACAAGATTGCTGCTTATGGGCGGTGAGCTTGTGTGCCTTTCGTGCTGCTTCCAACAGCTTACCTGCGTCAGCAATACGTAATTACAATTATGTTCACGTAATTATTGTGTTGACTAAACGGCGTAAGTGCGCATGTGCGGGCTTGTCAGCACTTCCCACTTTCACCTTGTGACTTTGCTCCCCACAGATGAAACAATAAGATGGCTCTCATCGCTGCCCATCTTAATGCAGAATCATTCTGGTGGTGACAGTGTAGCGTCAGGCATAGTCTCCCTCTTCCCCCAACTCCTGGGATCTCGGTCCCCGCCAGTATCTCTCCGGAGACAACTCGGCGTTAAACCAGTTTAACCCAATTAACTTTTCGGGAGCCGGAGCGAAATGATGTCGGACCTTTTCTGGTCTAATTCACTTTCAGTCAAGTTTAATCGTCGAGGGGGTGAGGGAACCAGTGTTTGTTTGTTTGGGCATTGATTCAAGTGGGCGTTGGATAGAGGGGGGGAGGGGGGGGGGGTCTTGTCGGGTCGGTGGTGACCTACTGGGTCTCTGAGGGGCAGATTGAGACGTGAGAGGAGTTTTAAATGAGGTGATATACGACGGTGTGTTGTTGTTGTTTTTGCTTTCTTCTTCTTCTTTTTCTTCTTCTTCTCTGTCTCCGTCTCTTTGTCCTGGGGAAACCTTAAAATCGATTGCTAAGCAACTTGATTTGAATGGGGCTTAATCTCTCTCTCTCTCTCTCTCTTCCTCTCTCTGTGTCTGTCTGTGTGTCTCTCTCTTCCTCTCTCTCTCTCTCTCTCTCTCTCTCTCTCTCCTCTCTCTCTCTCTCTCTCTCTCTCTCTCTCTCTCTCTCTCGCGCGCGCGCGCGCGCGCGCGTCCTGGGGAAACCTTAAAATCGATTGCTAAGCAACTTGACTTGAATGGGGCTTAGCGTCCTCAGGTGTCGGGCTCAACTAACTAGGCAGCTTACTAACCCTGTAGCTCTCAGCGCTGCCCAGTTTAATTAATGCAGAGTCATTCTGGCGGTGATCATTCTCACTAACTCTCTTCTCTGGGCCAGGTACTGCGGCAGCGGGAGGTCCAACACGGCCAGGAGCGCTCGCAGCTGGAGGAAAAGATCCGAACCCTGGAGGCCCAGCTCCACGGCATGCAGCGAGCAGTCCTCAACAGCACCACCCGGCGCCCCTCCCAGCCGTCACCTCCACCTCCCCCTCTACCCCAGCCCCCCTCCAGCGTCAAACCCGCGCGGCCAGCCGGGACTGCAGGGAAGACGTCACCAGGGAACAGCAGCAGCAGCAGCAGCAGCAGCAGCGCGGCCGCTCAGGACATCTCCGTGTACTTCATGGAAAGGCTGCAGTCGGCGGAGATCGTCAAAGGAGTTCCGTACAAGACGGAGTACGAAATCATTCCTTACAATCGCTTCACGCTCACGAGGATTTACCTGGTGGAGCCGGGCTTGGGGAAGCGGGTGATAGAGAAGCCGATAGGCTACAAGAAGAAAGACCTGTACGAGATCATCGCGTACGGTATAGACAAGCTCAACAGCAACCGCACCACGGCCGGCCTGGCCCTGTACGCGTACGAGGACTTCGTGGAGGGCATCTATCGCACGGAGCCCACGACCGGAGCTCACTACGAGCTGTACTTCCAGAACAAGGATTCCGCGTCCGCGGCGGGCGGGGCTATGGCTTCCTACGCCAAGGTGGTCGTCTTCCGACCGTTCGGCCCGCCGATGCTGGTCGGAAGTGACGTCACGCACACGCGAGAGCAGTGGATCAACCTGATACTCCCGTTGTCGGGTCGCGTAAGTACGTTCCGTCACTTCATGGAGCGTTTCGTCAGCGTGTGCGTCAAGGTGGACAAGCGAGTGTATCTGACGGTCGTCTACTTCGGCAACGAGGGGCTGAAGGAGGTGAAGAACATTATGTCGGCGGCGGCCCGGCAGCATAAGTACAAGCACATGAAGCTCATCACGCTCAACGAAAAGTTCGCCAGGGGCCGCGGCCTGCAGATCGGCGCTTTGAACTGGAAGAGCGGCGACGTCCTGCTGTTCATGTGCGACGTGGACATCATTTTCGGCGAGGATTTTCTAGAGCGCTGCCGCATGAACACGGAGCGTGAGAAACGCGTGTACTACCCCATCGTTTTCAGCCTGTACAACCCCAAGATCGTGTACTCCTTGCAGGACATCCCCACGCCCTCCCTCACAGAACAGCTCATCATATCCAAAGACACGGGCTTCTGGAGAGACTTTGGCTACGGCATGACGTGCCAGTACCGCTCAGACTTCCTCAAGATCAAAGGCTTTGACGAACAGATCCAGGGCTGGGGCGGAGAGGACGTCTTGCTGTACCAGAAGTTCGTGCGGAGCGAGTACCTGGTCACCAGGGCGACAGACCCGGGCATTTTCCACCTGTGGCACGAGAAGTTCTGTGATCCGAAGCTGAGCCCTGAGCAGTACCGAAGCTGCATTCGCTCCAAAGCCCTGAACGAGGCGTCTCACTCGCAGCTCGGTCTTCTGGCCTTCAAGGACGAGATTGACGTTCACCGCAGCGTGCTGAACAGAGCAGAGATCAAGGAACAGGTCATCGTGTGACTGTAGGACGTTGTGCAGGAGCCCATATTGTGTGTGGAAGGTGCGGTCATCCCGTTTTGTTCGTCAGTTAGTTGCAAGCACCTAGTGACCTACGTCCTCCCAAGACATGAGCCGCCAGTCAACCATTGTTTTGCAACAGAACTTGCCATCATCGTATGACTGTAGGACGTTGTGCCAGACCTGTCATTGTGGATGGAAAAATTAATGCGGTCGTACGTTTTGTTTATCAATTAGAACTTGCAAGCACCCACGTCCTCCCAACAGATGAGCCGTCGATCAACCACTGTGTTGCAATAGAACTTGCCATAGCACTTTTTTGACAGTATTCCTGAGTACTCAGACCTTTTTTGTCTGAATATCATATGATTATAAAATTGGTTGTTATTATTGGTTGGTTGGTTTCTCGGGTGTTCCTTCTCACAGAAAAATCTAGTCGTTTTATGCCAAGTTTTATCCTTTTTATTGTTTTATGGATGAAGATCTAGTCATTAATATTTTGGTGAAAGCCAGTCTGTTTGCCAGAATGAAGGTGGGACACTTTAACTTTAAGAAACTGAGGTGATGGTCAAGATTATTACCACTGTGCCAGTCTCTCACGGTCCTTTCTAGGTCTAAAGAAACTGAGGTGATGGTCAAGATTATTACCACTAGGTCTAGAAACTGATCAGTATTAACTGATACAAACTCAGGTGACCCAGTCAAAAGTATTACCACCACCACCCACTCCCCCAGCCAAAGTTAGATGGGGGATGGGGGTTGGTGTATACTGAAATCATTGTGTGTGTGTGTGTCTGGGCTTTGTCCAGAAGATATCTTCTGAATCGCTCAATCTCTTGTCATCAAACTTGATATGGTGGTGCATATCATGAGCCAGAGTGCCATGGGATAAAATGTGGATGCACTCTTCAAGGTCAAGGTCACAGTGAGGGCTCATATAATCAAAACACAACTGTTTCTATTATAACTTCAGAACTAATGATTCTTTTGCAACCAAAACTTAGTTTGATGGTAGATCATCATAAACCAACATGTCCAATGAAAAGATTGGGTTGGTGTGTTCAGGTCAAGGTTAATGCAGAAGTTCATAATTCCAATTGTTTGTCTGGATGATATCTTCTGAACCACTGATGATGATGTGATCATCTTCTGAACTGCTGCTGATGCATTACCATGAGCCAGAGTGTCATGCGAAAAGATTGTTTTGCTATCTTCAACTTAGTTCAAGGTCAGGGTCACAGTGTGGGCTCACATTATAATCAACTATCAACATTTCGACTGTAACTTCAGAACTGCTGATCCTTTTGCAACCAAACTTAGTTTGATGGTGCATCAGGATAAGCTGGTGTTTCTTGTGAAAAGACTGGATCACTGTGTTCACAGTCAAGGTCACAGTAATGGTTCAAGACTTAATTGAATGTCTGTCAGTCCTATATTTTCTGCACCACTGATATTTTTGCAACCAAACTAGGTGTTTTGATGTACTGTTACTAATATAGTATTCACATGGTTCAGGAGCTGTGTGAGAGTCGAGGTGGACGTCCTGGACTGTCCATCCTAACGAGCCTTCTGGTTTCCGTGGACGTAAAGATTTATTGCACCGTGCTTCGGCATTGGTCACAACTTGTCCCTAATATGTCAACTGACATCTGAGGACATAAAGCATCACTTCATCATCATCATCAATATAGTATTTACCACCCCAGGGTTCCAGGCGAGATCAAGAGATCTTAGAGGAGGGAGGTGGAGCTGGACCCTCAACTTAGCCCAGAAGAGATCATGAGTAGGGAGGTGGAGCTGGGCTAAGAAAGCTGGACTTCCTTTTCTCGAGTTGTCCAAGTTGTTCGTCAACAGCAGTGCAACGGACATTGTCTTTGTGACTCTGGCCAAGCACAGCAGTTGAAACAGCAATTGCGCAGTGCACAAGTCGCTGGGCAATGGTGAGGGGACACTGCCTTAACACTTCCATTGTTCTGGTGGCGGTCCATGGTCTCTCCTGTCTTTTTTGGGCGGTTTCCGTGGTCGAGCCTTCACTCTGTCATCCCCTTCCCACTCTGTCCCCATCCCTAATAGGCCATCTCGCCTCCGTGGACGTAAAGCACCAAGAAAGAAAGTATTTACCAGACCTAGTACAAACAAAGTGGACATAATTTACATAATATACATATATAAATTATATATATACAATTGTCTCTAATATGTCAGCCCAACATTTGAGGACATTAAGCCCCACACCGTCATAATATACTGACAATAACAATGACTAGCAGTGTCTAGGTTCTAGACAGTCTCTCAGGTGCTAAGTCAAGATTGTTAACAGCTGTGCCAATCACTCAGATGGCCAAGTTACCACTGTGCCATTCTCACAGCAGGCTAAGTCGAGATGGTTGCTGCCATGCCGGTCTCTCACAGACACAGTCTTATTCCACAGGACTTGTGAACCAATCAGTATTGAACTTAATGCTTTTGATGACTCACAGCATTGGTGATGATGTGGAGCTTAATGTCCTCAGATGTTGGGCTGGCAGGGGAAAAAACACAGCATTGCTGATGATGTGGGCCTTAATGTCCTCAGATGTTGGGCTGGCAGGGGAAAAAACACAGCATTGCTGATGATGTGGGCCTCAGTGTCCTCAGATGTTGGGCTGACATGTGTATTACTATTAGGGACAAAAACACAGCATTGCCAAGAGGTTCTGAGTTTTATACTGACAGAAGATGTTTGTTTTTCACACAAAAATAAGTATTTCATGCACTTTTGCTTTGTTCTTTCCATGTACAGGCATTCTGATTGTGTGTCCTTAGCATGTTTCACATTGATATTATTATTAACGGTAATTTATTGACTTGTGCTTATTGTTCCAAACAGCCATTAGCTGATTGCCTCAGTTTGTGCCAAAGTGTTGTTGGTTTACTGTAGATACATGTGTGTACTCAGGGTGGTGTGATGTCATGTATACATGTATGCAATGCATCCCTTCTTGCTTATCTCCCTTCGCAAAGTTGAAGAAAATGAACATTTCTGGTTGGCCGGATCACCTCTAAGTGAGACTCATTTTTGAAAGGAATTGCAACAGCAGCAGAAATTACGAGGCAAGGAAAGGGTTTGTTTGTTCCTTGACACTGTAAATTCCATCTGAGTCAATATTTCTTGGGTATATGTAGACTGTACCTGATATAGGATCATTGGATATATATGTTTGTTATTCCCGATAGATCTTTTCATATGAGTGAGAGTGTGTGTGTGTGTTTGTGCATGCATAGATGGGTAAGTTCATATATAATGCATGTGTGTATGTGACATGCATATTATATATACATGTATACTTGTGTGGACACTGTATACATTGTGTGTTTTGGTTTATGGGTAATTTGGTCAAGTGATGACTTCATTCTGTTTCTTTGCTTGCCTGTCACAAACTGATGGAGTCACAGTTGTTTGTGTTGACTGACATTGGCTGTCGATACAGCTCAACCTCATCCGGGAATTTAATGAAATTTCAAATCTGTCCATGATGAAGGAGATGATGTGATCCATTGCCTCAGAATTGAGAGGTCACAGGTTCCAATCCAATCCTGGTTTGTGCAAAAATCTTCTCCCCACCTCTCCTTAACTCAGTTCTGTTGTACCATTTGGTTGTGTTGTAATTGTATCAAGGACAGGTTGCCCTACGGGCATTCATGCCTAAACCTTTATCCTTTTGTTATAAAGTTCAGTCAGTGAGTCCTTAGTCTCAGGATGCTGGACTCAGCATCTAGTCCTGCCAGTGAAACAAAAAAAGCAGGGGCCTATTTGTTGCAGGCATGTGTGCATGTTTGAACAACTCGCAGCAGTGGAAATATACTGTTGCAGCAAAATTCTGCAGAAACTGTGCCAGTGGTCTTTGGCATTGACTGGATTAGATAGCTTGTGACTTTTTGTCAGCTGTTTTCATGGCTAATGGAAAAGTGGCCCAAACATTCCATAGGTAAATTCTCTGTTGAAAATCGAAAGCATAGGCACACTTTAACTCCCAGAGAAATGTTACTAATTCGTTTGTGGGGGGAGGGGGGGGAGGGGCTCACTGAGATTCGAAATAAGGGTGGGGAGGGGGGTTCACAGAAAGAGGGTTGGGAGAGGGAGGGGTGGAGCAGGGAGGTAAGAGAATATATATATTGATTGAGAGGAAGGGAGGGAGGAGACTGACTGAAAGAGAGGAAGGAGGGAGGAGTTTCTCTAAGGGTGGGGAGGGAGTTTCTCTAACTCTAAGGGTGGGGAGGGAGTTTCTCTAAGGGTAGGGAGGGAGTTTCTCTAAGGGTAGGGAGGGAGTTTCTCTAACTCTAAGGGTGGGGAGGGAGTTTTTCTAAGGGTGGTGAGGGAGTTTCTCTGAGGGTGGGGAGGGAGTTTCTCTAAGGGTGGGGAGGGAGTTTCTCTAACTCTAAGGGTGGGGATGGAAGTTTGTCTAACTCTAAGGGTGGGGAGGGAGTTTCTCTGACTCTAAGGGTGGGGAGGGAGTTTGTCTAACTCTAAGGGTGGGGAGGGAGTTTCTCTGACTCAAAGGGTGGGGAGGGGGAAGAGATGATTCACTGAGAGAGGGCAAAGTTACACTGAGTGAGGGGAAAGATTCAGGGGTGGGGAGGGGGGAGAGGCAAGTTAACTTAGGAAGTCAATGCAGGCAGATCAGGGACAGAAGGAGGGAGTCACAGAGAAAGCTAGCAATTTCCATGTTCAGGTTCCCAGCTAGACCAGTCCAGCTACCATAGCAGTCCGCAGGGTCAAACCCCAACTGGCACAGTTCTAGCCATTGTCCACTTTAATTCACGTAAACAAAGGAATAACAAAAGAATGTTGTTGTTTTTAATGAAAAGACAAAGGAAGACTCTTTGTGCAAATAACTGTAACATTCCCAGTACAGTGTGCATTGCCATGCATTTGTACATGAAACCTCTGTGTGTCAATCATGCAAGGAAGCCCTTTTAGTTACAGGCAACACAGTGTTCACACACACTGGACCAAGTGAATGTAGACTAGCTCACAAGTGTAACATGTCGTGAATTGTGTCGATGAATATTATATAGATAAAATGTCCGTTATTGAGCTGATATCTTGCTGTTGTTGTTTTAAATACATTACATAAATACCTTTAAATACATTACCCATAACTGTTGTGTAACATTGTCCATATACTTTCTTGAATATTTTTATGTAATGAAGTATTACCTTGAGTTGGATGATACTGACTCAGATACTCAGTTGTGCAACCGGTTACAAGTGTACTGTGTGTTCTTGTTGACTTATAAGAAAAACTGACTGATGAATGGTACATTAGGACTTTTTAAAAGATTTTTTTAATCATATGTTGATATATATATATATATATATATATATATATATATATATATATATATATATATATATATATCATTATTGTGTCATCTTCATTGCATTATATTAATAGTCATGATTACTGCTACCATCACTATATGGCTGTTGTTGAACAGCTATGGAGTTACTCACGTAGCAACTGTTGTGTTCAGCTGTCAAATGGTTTCACTGTTGCACAGGGACCCCAAACAAACCAACAGCTTGGGTCTTAGTCATGGGAATATAATTAAAAAGAGTTTTAAAATACACACATAGTGCTAGTAGTTTTTCAGTTGATCGATAGTGTAGTTTGTTATAAATACAACAAAAAAATCTATGTTTTGAGCATTGCAAAACCATGGCCTGGCCCAGAGAGCTGCCATTTTGACCAAATCTGTGACTTGAATGCATCTGGCATGTGTAGCAGCTATGTTCATTATGTCAGGAGGCAGGCTTTTTCTGTTCATTCTTGGAAAAGAGTGAACTAAAATGGCTGCACACTGTACAAAAAGCCAAAATTTAAAGCAAAAACAGGTCTGTTACTCGAATATTGATGGAACAACTGTACGAGAAAACGTTTTCTCACATCTGCTACGTTCTCAGGCCAGCTTGCATCATCGCTTGGGGTACTCATTTTGATCTAGTCACAATCCAGGTGCTTAAATTTCTTTATTGTGTTGTATAGTATATAATTTATATCTGTCTTCATAATCCATTTGGAATATGGTACTTGCTGTTGAAATTATACACAGCTCTAATAATATTTTGTCTAAATTGGCTTGTGCATATATTTAATGTCTTTAAAAAAAAAATTTTTTAAGCCATATGGTTTTGTGCTAGTTGATTTTATGCATTAACTAACTTCATCAAATCAACTCAAGCTATTATGCTTAATTTGTGAGTGATCCATAGGACAAATGCTAAAGGACAAACTACCACAACAAGCTATTTCAAAGCAGGTTGTATCCGAGGGGTAAGAGGTCAACAAATAAAACTTGAAAGTAAGGATTTTTCTCTCTCTCTGAAAATGGGGGGGGGGAGGAAGCCCTTTGGATTTCGCATCAAACTTAGCTAGTGAATTTCCTTGTTTACCGAATGACCCAACATGCATGACATGTTCTCACACCATTCAAGGACAAAGCAACAAGTGAGAGGCAAGGTGTTTTACAGAGTGATGGTGCTAATATTTGAGTTTCACCTGCTTGCATTATAAAGAAGTCCTTTTTTCTGCCTCTTTCACCCCCATCTCCCTTCCATCTACCACTGAGCTACCAAGGGTACAGAAGAAGGGGGAAAAAAAGGGGTTGCCAATGATGAGAAGTCAGAATGATTTCCTGGAATAATTGTTGCTTTCCATGCTTCATTCATTGCCAGAATTTTGCCTGTTTTAGTTCTGCCTTTCAGGTTCATTCAACTTCATTTTTTTTTTTTTTGGTCAGTCCTTTTCAAATATAAAGTGAGATGTGTCTCACAGAGTGAAAGTAAAACAGTACATGTATGTATTTAACTGTGATTTGATAAATTTCCTTTTGCTCTGACCCTCACACTTGAGTGGCCAAGTAGTATGCACGCATGCACACACACATGCATACACACACACACACACACACACTAATCTGTGCAGATATTGACCTCTCTTGTTAATGAAATATTGTTTTATAGGCTGACAGTTATCTGCTGGACATGCACTGTACTTTTCATCAAATGCACGCTGAAAACTGCAAGGAGATTCCAAAGTCAAATGAAAAGTCAGTTGTGCATCCTGACATTCAAAACAGAACAATATGTGTCAGTTTCGATAGGCAGTGATGTCAACATCCTTTTTTAAAACGATTTAAACAAATATTTCTTACTTTCATGTTTTAGACTAAAACTGTTAGTCTGTTCACCAAAAGTCTCTAATTCCATATCTTCTTACTGCTGAATGCACATCTGTATATACATCTTAGTGCTATCATTTTAATGCTCATAAGTCTTCTGTGTCTGGGTTCAGAATACAGACGTCAAAATTGGAAATGTCAGTTTTGGTTGAAATTCAAAAATCTGTTATCCAAAAACTGCCCTGGAAAATACTCGGATTCTTTTTTTCTTTTTGTTGTTGTTGTGGTTGTTACATTTCTCTCTTCTCAAGAATGACTTCTGCCGCTTTTTAATTGACAAAATTCCATCTATTAACGGAAAAATCTGATGTCTGAAAATGTGGGTTTTTTTGTTTTGGTTTTTACTCATTTACTTTAAATGTGTATAGTCATCTGAAGTTTACATGAGTGCAGATTTGCAGGTTCAATGCATTTTATGTTTTCAAGTAGTTTATTACTGATATTAATTCAGTATTACTATCATTTTACTGTATACGTGTATGTTCAGTATGCAATATTTTGTGATCACACATTGGCACTTACAATATATTTATTAATCTTGAAGAGGAGTGTTGCGAGGTTTCTTTCTTCCTCATCTTTCTTTGTTTTGTGTTTAAAGATATGTGCATCTTTACTTTCATGGAACATGTGTGTGTGTGTGTGTGTGCACTCACACCTATTCATGTTTGTTTGCGTATGTATGTGTGTGCGTGTGTGCATGCATGTGTGTGTGTGTGTGTGTGTGTGTGTGTGTGTGTGTGTGTGTGTGTGTGTGTGTGTGTGTGTGTGTGTGTGTGTGTGTGTGTGTGTGTGTGTGTGCATGCATGGTGTGTGTGTGTGTGTGTGTGTGTGTGTGTATGAATCATGTGTTCTGATTTTAACAAGATGACGAAGAAAAGAAAGAAAGAAATACATGAAAATAGCTGTGTACCGATTCTCTCTCTGTCTGCCTGCCTGTTGTTGTAATGGACTTGCTTAAAACTGAGTTGTCTGTGGGGATGTACTGGTGGAGACAGAGATCATAGGAGGTGGGAGGAAGGGGAACTATATATATATATACCTAATGCTACAGTCACCACCAGAATGATTCCTTCTGCATTAAGGTGGGCATTGATGTGAGCCATTTTAATGTTTCATTAATCGTAAAGGACAAAGTCACATGAAAGTCTCCATGAACCACACTCTCTCCACCTCTTTTTATATATATATATATATATATATATATATATATATATATATATATATATATATATATATATATATTTATAGTGTGTGTGTGTTTCTGATTTTGATCATAAGATCCAAAAATACATGGAAATAATAATAAACGACATCATTCATGATACACCTGACCTATTGAGGAACATGACAGCACAAGACATGTACAGTAGTAAACCACTAATCAAAAAACGTCAATGCACACACACACACACACAAACACACACAGAGTCACACACACACACACACACACAGACACACACAGCACACACACACACACACACACACACACACACACACACACACACACACACACACACACACACACACACACAGTCACTCACACTCATACACACACACACACAGTCACACAAATGCACACATACAGTACACACACACACACACACACACACACACACACACACACACACACACAACACACACACACACACACACACACACACACACACACAGTCACACACACGCACACACACACACACACACCACACACACACACACACACACACACACACACACACACACACACACACACACACACACACCACACACACACACACACACACACACACACACATCACCACTCACTCACACACACACACACCACACACACACAACCACACACACACACACACACACACACACACACACATCACATCACATCACCACACACACACACACACACACACACACACCACACACACACACACACACACACACACACACACACACACACACACACACACACACACACACACACACACAGAGTCACACAAATGCACACACACACAATCACACAAATGCACACACACATAGGACATAGCCTTCTGGTTTTATGAAGGTTGCACACCCCCCCTCCCCCTCCCGTCCCCCCCCCCCCCCCCCCCCCCCCCCCCCCCGCTGAAAAACTGTCAGATATAAAAAAACGATAATATAGAAATGCATAATCACATATGCAGCAACTGAACAAATTAAACCAATCTTACATAATCAGATGGTAATGAAACAGACTTTAAAAAATAATAATATATATATGAAATAAAAAGAAGAAGAAAAAGAAAATGGATTTGATTTCATATTACAACTGCGAATGCCATATGCATCCATCACAGACAGTTGTGCCTTGGCCGTCAATGACTCCTGACACACCAAGGCCGAAGATGCGACCTTCTTGGAGTTTATCTCCCTTTAATTACCTGTATGCCAGGTCATTAGCGAATCAGCTCAGCGCGGATCTCATTTTTTGTGTCCTTCGTCGTTGCGTCCCTCACGAAGTAAGTGAGTAAGTAAACATGGTGCTTAACACGGTCCACAGAAACCGTACGGCTTATTAGGGACGGGGAGAAGAGGGGAAGGGGTTATCTTGGAGGTGGGGGGAGAGGGTGACTGTTCTACCTATCGCCACACTGTCACTACCAGAATGACTCCTGCACTAAGATGGGCAGTGATGAGAGCCATTTTAATGTTTCATTAATTGTGAGGGACAAATTCACAAGACAGTGTCCAGAGACCACAATTTTTGAAGAGAAAGGAGAGCCGCCGAAGCGGGTTTGACTGACTGAACCGAGGTCCCTCTGCTTACTAGCCTAACGCCATACCGCTAGGCCACACCGGCGTGTAACCTGTATATATATATACAGCTAGTGGTAGTGTAGTGTCTCTGGTGTTACGTCAGCCGCGCTCTGTAAAAATTCTTCTGTTTTTACAGTTTGCAAAATTTAGTACCGTCTGCGGATGATAGGCTAATAATTATTGTTCCAGTAATAATACACTTACATTACAGTCAGTGATTTCAGGTTGACATCACACACAGCACAATCAGTGGGTGCTTACCATTAATAGAACCAGCACCGGCGTGTGACCTGAGATATATACAGCTAGTGGTAGTGTAGTGTCTCTAGTGTTACGTCAGCCGCGCTCTGTAAATTGTTTTCTATTTTTACAGTTTGCAAAATTTAGTACTGCGGATGATAGGCTAATACTTATTGTTCCAGTAATAATACACTTACATTACAGTCAGTGATTTCAGGTTGACATCACACACAGCACAATGGGTGCTTACCATTACTAGAACCAGCAGACTTGAAAGGATCGGCGGAAGGGCATGTAGAAGACCTCCAGAGACGGAACCAGAAGGTATAAACAGGGAACTATTGTTGCTTCGAGTCAGCAGTTGGTGCAAATAGCTCTATTTCCTGCCTGTTTAGCTCTGCTCGCCGCATCACCACACGCTGAAACCACATGGAGACAGGCGTGTGAAACGACTGCTCACCTTTCTTTTAAAACTTGAAGACAAAACAATTAGCGATGCCTCCAGAGACTGAACTTCCTGATGCCAGCGGATAGAAATCGAAGAAGAATACGCCCGACCACCTTCAAGGATTGCGATTCTGACAACACCATCGCCATGACAAGAAATTCGAAATTCCTGTGCCATGACTTCAACTGAGATTCCGGACAGCAAGACTGAGCAGTACAAGAGCTGACTCTTCGTAAGCCGAACTGTGTGGCTGACTGAAACAAGCTGGAAGACACTGTGGTCACAGCAGATTCTGTCAGTCACTGCATTCTCACCTGCAGTGGGCAGAGCCACGGTACTTCAAGCGGCTGCCTCCCACACATAGGCAGTCAGAACAAAAATGTGTTTTAGCCAGTTTTTAAAAAGGGTCTGTAGTAAAATGACAAACTGTACAGACCATTCCTTTAAGTACAAGTTTTGTCTGCATTGCGCTCTCCCAGCTCCGTTGCAAAAATGGCAAAAAAACTGAATTGGTCCCTGCAATGTATAAATCCAGATCCAGAAGCGAGTGGCAGTTAGGTACAGTGGGTGTGGAATCAAAACGAAGTTGGTCAAGTTTGTCCTTAGTTGTCACGACAGACTGGGCAATATCCAAGGAGGCGGTCCGGAAAATCCGCCCTCCCTCCTGCCCCCAGAGAGAGAGAGAGAGAGAGAGAGAGAGTAAATAAATCGGATTTGAACAAGCAAAACCAGCTGAACAGAAGCATTTTATGTTGCGGGCCTGTGCTATTCTGGGCATGCATAGTACTTACGTACATCATGTGCAGTGACCTAGTTGTCAGGTCGGATCACAGCTGGGTCACTTCCAGTTGTGTTCTCACCCCAGCCACTGAAACCTGTCAGAATAAAAAGCTCAGCTACCGACAGAAAGTCGGTTGCACAGAGCAAGAGTACTCACTCTAGCACGATGGAGCGTGGTCACCAAATGGATGGGTGACCGTTACGTGCTAACTTAAGCTTTGCGCCCGCTCTGAGATTTCACCGCAAAGAGTTTCTGCAGTCTTTACAAGAGTCCTTTGGATGAGACCATAAACCGAGGTCCCCCGTGTGTATACGCAAGGAAAAAGATAACATACGCACGTTAAAGATCCTGTAGTCTAAGTTCGGTGGATTATGGAAACCATTTTGCTTTAGCCCCAACATTCTGACTAGAGACAGTATTTAAGATGCCAATTACCGGTAATGACAATGAATAAGCCGTACGGTTTCTGTGGACGTTAAGCACCATATTTACTTACTTACTTACTAGTAATGACAATGATAGCAGCCTTTGACTGACTGGGGAGTGCCAGATATGTCAAAAATGGTGACTCAGGATTTGACTTGTTATGAACAGTGAACTGGATGTTCAATGTGAGTTGATTACTTGTGTAATTTTGACTGGGCATTAAATATCAAGTAACTAAGCAGTGGTCCGGGTGAATGTCAGTTAAGGTTTGGAACTGTGATGTTGGCACCAATTTATTGCTTCCTCCTTCTTTGTATCATGTAGGTGAGATGATCATAGATGATTTAAGATCCATCTGTCCAGATGAGTCAGTAAGATTAAGGGGTGCTTGCACACAATTTGCATGTCACAGCCTTGGCAGAATTGGGTGGAACTTGCACCAGTGGCCAAAGGAGACAATGCTGCTGCTTGATTTTTTTTTTTGGGGTGGTGGGGGGTGGTGGGGTGGTGGTGGTGGTGGAGAATGCCACTAGAATTCTGCACAACATGAAAACAGTTCACAACACATACTTACACACACACACACACACATATATACCCATGTACACTCACAAACACACACACGCACTCACAAACATACATACACATGCAAACACACTCACACACATACATACACATGTACACACACACTCACATACACATTCATACACACACACACACACACACTTGCATACATACACACACACACTTGCATACATACATACACACACTCACACCCACGTCAACACAACTCACACACTGTTTTTGGAATGATGACATTTTATTTGTCATTACAAAGTGAACAACATGGCTCTATCATAGCAAGATGGGAGCTGGGATGACAATAGTGTTATGACTGCTAGAGTACTAGCAGCTACCACACACTATTGGTCAATGAATGTGGAGGTGAACTATCGAAAACTAGACACAGTCTGACTAGTTTGACACTAGTGACTAACGCTACTACTCACATTTTGTGAGACAAACCTTTGATCTCGTGGTGTAATATTGGTGGGAGGCATTATTTGATATCACAGAGAGAGAGAGAGAGAGAGGAGAGAGAGAGAGAGAGAGAGAGAGAGAGAGAGAGAGAGAGAGAGAGAGAAAACACATCCAGAAAAAAACATGAGTCATTACTATACAGTTTACTGTCTGAATGAATCCGCACAGTGAACAGTTTCAAGGCATTACAACAAACTGCTACATGTATCTATCATTTTTAGTTTTATTCTAGAATTTCCAATAAGTAATCTGGGCTGCACTCACAAAACCTTGTGGAAATCTTTATTGCTGACCAGACTGTGCCATAAGCATAACCACATTCTATTACAGCATGAATAATAACCATTGAACTGAAGGACGTAATATCCAAAAGCTAAACATTTAACGTTTCAAGGATTTACAACAAAGTGTGAATGTTTAACTCTTAGTTATTTGTGCAGTCATATCATACTAGAACCTGTGATCTATACTGTGAATGTCACATGCATTATGAAATCCTTGGAGCTGAATGAGTATTTCTATATGATAAATTTGCATTGCACTCAGTGTGTTTGTGTGTGTGTGTGTGTGTGTGTGTGTGAGAGAGAGAGAGAGAGAGAGAAGAGAGAGAGAGAGAGAAAGAGAGAGAGCATAATCAAAAACAGGAATAGCAAGAGCTACCTACACATCTGATCTCATTATGAAATACCTCGTACTCGTACACATCAAAACAGTCATGACTATAACAGACAACTTTAGCAATTAATGCTACCTTTTAAAACTATTCTGTAAGTTTTGCCTGGCTAACCCAATAACCCAACCTAAGGTGAACTCTTCACGTTTCCACACTTCATTTATTTTTGAAAAGTAAATGAAAAAAATAGTGTGAATTGTCAAAAATACTATAGTGGAAATTTGGAATTGTATCATATTTAACAAAAAAGAAAAAAGAAAGAAAAAAAGAAAGAAAGAAAGAAAAAAGAAAGAAAGATAAGAAACAAAAAAGATGAAGAAAAAGAAAAAAGTTCAAGCTGGGGGTGGGGGTGGGGGGTACATTTTTTATGGCCATACCTCTACTTGCAAATACTACTTGCTTTGTCTACACCCACCCCCCCACCCCCCCCCCCCACCCTGGGGGAAAAAAAAAAAAAAAAAGGAATAAAAGGAAAGTGAGGACAAAGAGACAGAATGACCCTTCCCCTTCCACCCCCACCCAATAAAAAAAAAAAGAAGAGGGAAATTCAGCTGGGGGGGGGGGGGGGGGGGTGTGAGGCGGGGAAGTCCTCCAACAATAGCAGTTGATATAATAAGAGAACACTGACAAAGCAAGCACCCCCTTCTAACTGACCTGTGACTAGTGTTTATTAGCACTCTCCCCTACAAATGTGACAGGGTGGTGGCGTGCTGACGTTGCAACGCCACAGCCATGCCTTTCAGATATTGCACACAAAACAGCGTGGACCTCAGGAGGGGTGGTCCCGAAAGTGAACTATGTACAGCATCAGGAAATGTTGACAACGGGCGATCAATCTTCCAATGGGAAACTGAGCTGCTACAGCACGTCCCAACAAACTCCAACACAAGATTGCAAGTTGAAGGTGTGTGTACAAGTTCGTGCCTGTCCAGAAGACGTCTGTTGCATTATTTTCAACCACCTCCTCTTTCTTCTTCTTCTTTTTTATATATATATTTTTTATATAGTTTTTATACTATAATACAAATAACATTAATTGTTACATCTCCACTGATCAGCTGACATTAACACTGCACCAAGATGATTGTCAAATCAATATCTGGTTATTTTTAAACTGTTATAGGATTTAAACTAAGTAAGTAATGGGATCATAATATCCTGTCAACAGCACAGGTTAGATTCACGACGATAGAACTCTAATAAAGAGGTGAAAACTGGTAATCTGTTTTAGGTGTGCGCTGCAAGCAGTTTTGTTTTTAGATATTGAACAATTCATATGATGACTGTTAGTTGTTTCTTCATCAATCATATTCATGTTTGAAAGCAAAATTATTACCAGTATTTTCTTCTCCCAGTAAAATATTGAGGTGGTGGAAAACTAAAATTGTTTTGCCAACAGAATGATCAAGGCAATCAGTAAAGTCTTGCACACAAATACAATTGTTTGTGGACATTTCATCCTAAAAGTCTGAAAACAATTCCATAATTCATCGGAACAATTTCAGATACGGTTGACTGTTCATTGTGTCCGCGCACAGAATAAACACAGCACTAAAAATAAACAAACAGAAAAATAAATAAATGGAAAAAACAACGACAACAACAACAAAAGCAAGGGAAATGACCAAAATTATAAAAAAAATCCATTCAAAGATATCTTTTTCCCCCAGTTTCCACTGCCCTTGATCCGGTTCCATTTAGCACATCATTTCCCACCATGCACAAACCTTTCATGAATGGCTTACCCTCCACTGTTACAAATGTACAGAGGTTTGCCAAAACTCAAGTGTAATCTCATTCATACAAAGTCTCAGCTGACAGTTCCCAGCTTCATACCTTGGAGCCAACGAAAAACCAAACAGAGGAGCAAACCTGGAATGTTTAATCTCTGTTGATAATTGCCAGACGAAAAAAGACCAATGTAGCGAAAATCGAAATACAAAACTGACAGATCATGTCACTTCTTATTATTTACACAGACAGCGTGTGATTCAGACCAGTGTGGTCATGTAATTATATGTACAGAATGGTACTCTACTGACGGAAGCTTAGAATATGACTGGCATGCAACAAGGACTGAATATTATGATAGGCAGGCAATCAAATGTGATAAATAAAACCTCATGCGCAAGAGTACTTAGCAGATCTATGTATAGTAACATTATGCAACTTGTACCCCACCTAATTTTGGTATATAAATCATGTCCTTTTCTGGGATGTTATTATGTGGCTTTACTGAGGCAGCATCAGTCAAACTTCTGAGAGATGAGGCAGAGCATACATGGGGTTTCCTGAGTGCTGATACTGTCTTGAACGAAATTAAACTAAAGCTTTTTTTCCCCCCTTGCCATTTTGGGATGGAATAGAAAATAGACTCACTGTATGGCTACAAAAAAAGTCTGAGGTCTCAGTACTTCTGATCACAAAAACAAAGCACTATCGCTAGTCTTACTATTCACGGCCAGTCTAGCTCCACCAGTCAGCAGTATAACTGGAGCAAACAAACGGCTATTAACACCTGGACTTTTGCTGAATCAATCCAGTTAACAGGACAGGTTGACTTCATTAGAGTGTGCATCACTTTTAAATGGTTTGGGCTACTGTTTCTTCTGCGTTTTCACGTTTCCGCAAGAACGGCTGGATCTGGAGACAGGTTCATGAAGATCAGTAAACTGATTTTTGGGTCCCCACAGCTTTTCGATGACTGCCCTGTCTGGTGTCAAGTGTTACCTTTCAGTTGTGGTAGTCAGCATGTGTACTTGGATTTTAATTTTTGGATTTCAACCATACAGGGTCATCTCAGGTTTTTCAGTTTTGTAGGAAGGGCTCTTTTACCGTGCATGGCTTCACTGCCCACTGCTTGTAATCTGTTGTTATCACGATGTATTTGAGCCTCTTCTTCTTTGATGCGGGCAGCTACCAATCCATTAAGCAGGAACTGCTTGGAGATTATGCTGCACTTCTGGGGGGTCCGCAGAGCCCTACAGAGTAAAGTGGTAGGAGAAAGTAGAAAAGAACATTTAGACGGGGTGAAAGTGTGCAATGTATTAACTACTTTGGAGTATCTGGCTAGACCAATCCGGCTACTGCAGCAGTCCCCAGGGATGAACCCCGACCGGCACAGCTCCAGCCTTCACTTACACAATTTTTTGTTAATACATGCTAAAGGTTTACGAAGGAGCAGACCCTGACCTCAAAGGAGCCAGGGGTGGGTGCTGTGGTCATTTCTTGACCGAGTGTCCAACTCAGTGCCCCACAGCACACTTGGGCCAGGGTCTGTCCATCACGTTTTGGCAGAGGTCGATTTCATTCATACATAGCACAATAATGGGATAGTCCTGAAAACTTGGATTTCCCTCTTGCTTACCTAGAGTGGCAAGCAAACGTTATCAGCACAGAACACATCAAAATCCATTCCAGTCCGTTTCATAACTCGGGTTTGAAAAAAAATGCATTTTACAAAGAAACGTGTCCTAAGTCTTTTTTTCTTTCCTGTTCAACGACAGAAGGTTAAAAAATGGTAAGCCTGCTGAATTCTGATACACCAGACAGAGTCATACTGTCCTGACAACAGGTAAGTCTGGTGATGCAATCATCATTTCTGTGAAACAAACTGATCCAAAATTTAAGTTAAAAAAAAATAGGCTGAAAAAAAGTCACAACTGCCACTGTAGCGGCACTGCATCAGAGGCAAAACACTTTATACATTTCCAAACAATTAAAAACCAACTAATCAATTAATTCATCAGATCGTTATTCAGTCAAATACGCAATACTGTTTCTGACATCTACAGATACAATAAACACACATTCTGTGGAGATACAAATCCACATTAATTTGTGCTTAACAATTAAGTAACAGCTGATGTACTGGCAAAAGAAGCGCCACATTACCATTTTATAGAGATGAAAGTGAGCACTACAGTCTCATGCTATCTACTCTGGTTTGTCCTAAAAGTGTCACCTGACAACGCCTTGTCATCATAGCATAAAGCAGTCTGCATGCAAACTTGCCACAGCCGACCATCAGCAAACACATTATTTACAACTAATTTGCTGTGTCCAAAACACACCATTATCACATGGATTCATCCCCCAAAGCTTGTTTGGGTAATTAAGTGCTTGGGAAAAAACAAACAAAAAAACAACAGACATACACGCACACAAAAACACACAGACACATATAAAAAACACAGCACTAAAACTTGCTGAACTTTGTACAGGCATTTGTGCTGGACCATTAAAAAAACAACAAAAAACAACAACACTTCCCAACAACTTGGCAAGCGCTTGCATACACCATCATTCACAAACACGCAGTCAAACGCATCTAAATGAGGCACAAAGTACATGCCTGTATGCCCCTGCTTCAAAACTAACCCGACACAAAAATCTCACCATCACAAAGCTACTGCTAGCTTGCTGTCTGGCAGAAACACATAATCTAATAATTCATTAAAACAAAAAAATGATGACACAAAGTTATACTGCTCTGGAACTGAAATGATAATCATACAGAGAGGGGATGGAGACACTGGGAGACAGCAGAGATAACATTTTAATGAGGTAATAGAACATGAAACTACATTTGATGTTCAACCCTTGGTAAAAAGAGGACTACTCTTGAATTAACACACACACACACACACACACACACAAAAGAGAGAGAGAGAGAGAGAGAGAGAGAGAGAGAGAGAAGAGAGAGAGAGAGAGAGAGAGAGAGAGAGAGAGAAAGAATGAATGCATGAATGAATGAATGAATGAATGAATAAATAAACTTTATTTTACGAGGGTAATGGAGAAGACTCAAGGTCTTTTGACATCCAGCCCTCGCCTGAGAGAGAGAGAGAGAGAGAGAGAGAGAGAGAGAGAGAGAGAGAGAGAGAGAGAGAGAGAGAGAGAGAGAGAGAGAGAGAGCGTGAAAAATAAACAGAGAAAGTGGTAAGGAAAACCAGATTCAAACTCAGCTCAGGAATAAAAACATCTGCTAGCCTCATTATGCAGATTCAACGTGCTTGTGCAGAGCTGCAAGCACACACATTTACATGAACAAATATTCATGTATCAGCTAACCTACAGCACTATTTGATACCTGGGCACATATTTCATCTGCATGTTTCACTCCATGAGATTCTGCTACAAGGCTGACGTCAGCTTACAGCCCACACTTTACGCGCATTTACGCTTCAATGCTAATAATATCAATCCTACTCTGCATTCAGAAATCAAAGTCACATAATTATTAAGTAACATAATCAACATCCATGGAATGAGGGGAGAATGAATGCAACAAACCCACTGAAGCTCTTGCTTTTAAACACTGGTTTATATATGCATGAAGCGAGCATAATGCGCATGGAATGGAACAGAACCGCAGGAAAAATAACTTATGAGGCATAAGTGGAGACAACCCATGTCCTGCCAAACACTACAAAGCATATCTGACACACCCAGTAATTGTGAAAGTGACATCCCCTTGATCATCGATTGCACTGATTAATTGGAAATGGTTCCAATGTGAGCTTTTTATACATAATACCTTACATAAACCACTGAATAAATGGCTCAAGCAAAAAAGCAACACCTGTTGAAGTTGTTACCAAAATAGAATGAAAGGGAAAAATAATGATATTCATGAAGGGAGACAAATCACTGTGTCCATAGGTTCACACATTAATCATTCTGCACTGCTTATTAAAATCTTCACATATTTACAATGCAGTACCCAAACAACAACAACACAAAAACCACATACCTATCAGAAATATGACACTGCAAATTACCCAAAAGACAAAAAACTCAACATGGGTCAAATGCCAAATTACACAGGACTTGCAAGTCCGTTTAATGAACACCACAGTGATGAACCCCTGATGAACCTCTAAACATCAAGTGTGTCAGAGCTCAGGAGCTGTGTGAAAGTCGAGGTGGCCGTCCTGGGCTCCCATCCCTAATAAGCCTAAAGTTTCTGTGGACTTAAAGCAACGCTTCAACCAACCAACATCAAGTGGTCTTTGTGAGGAGTGGTCCCTGCAGAAGGTTCATCTGCATTCCTCCGTGACTTGCAGGACTTAAAAACTGTGGTCTTAAAAGTGGGATGTGGGATGTGGGGGGTGGGGGGAGGGGGGGAGCTTAGGGGTTGCTCTGTCATTGAGGGTTTCAGTTGGTCAGCCCACCAACTCATCTACCTCACAGCCTGTCCTTCATCAAGCAACCCTGGGGCAACTTCTGAGTGAAGGGGCGGAGCGCATATGGGCTTTCTTCAGCATGAACATGACATCCTGAACTGAACAGCATGCAGTTTCAAAACGTGACCAACTTTCTATGTCCCCCCCCCCATCCTTCTTTCCAATGGTGCCAGTGTTACTGTCACAAAAGCAAAACTTCACAGCCAAGACTCGGATGACAACAAGAGTTTGAATTCTTCTCTTGTTTCTATTTTGTTTATAGGATTGCATTAACACACAGGTTTGGATGCAGATTAAAGCTTGTGCATGAGCATGCGTTCCATGATAAAATGGACCGAAAACAATGTTTAAGGAAAAACTCAATGCATACCACCAGCTCAGACCGCAAACACTTAGACCAAATTGCTTTGACCTCTTAATGAGGCATTCTTTCACATATTTAGCATGCTCTCACTTCAAACCACTTTCAGCAGGTATGCTGATGTGCAAGTGACTACATTAAATGTTATGTACACATTATGTCAACACCATCAGTGACAAGCACGCATCGACACACATTATGCTGGCATAAAGTGATAAACTGGATGATACCATCAGTGCAAGAGTTGTCTAACCTAGGAGCACAGCTATGCAGAAGACGCCCATGTCACAACCCTGTATGAAGAATAAAATAGACTCATGATCCACATTGAGCAGCTTGAAATTATGGGATGTTGATGTGTGTGTGTGGGGGGGGGGGGGGGGGGGGAGTAAGCAACATCATAAACATTGGCAGCTGTTCACAGGTGTCAGAATCACCAAGACAAATTACTGTGGCTGCTACAGAAGAGAGAAGAGAAAGCTTAAAGGCCCAGCTGACGTGCCCCGAAACCTCCCACGAAAGAGTCGTCTTCATCTGTCAGACTTGTTTAAAGGCTGCGCTTAATACAGCTTCCGTGATGTGTTGAAAGCTCACTTGGAGACCCTGTCTCGGTCACTTTGGTTCTCAATATTAAAACAGCAGGCTCTCTGCCCCTAAACTGTCAGAGATTGGCAGCAGAAGCGCCTCCCTTCTTTTGTTTCTAGTCTTGCAGCTGTCTTGCAACAGGTCCCACAGCACCCACTGATGCTCCTGTTAAGCAACGAAAACATCCATCTTTTTATCCTCAGTGGTGGCAGTTTCTTCTTTCGTTGTCCACAAGTCGAGACACCACCCAGCAGACAATGACTGACAACCTGTCAAGACTTCTCACACAACCTCACTTGCGAAGTAACTACAACCAAGAAGGGCCTTGGCAAAGTGATCAAAGGTCTGAGTGGCTTCATGGTGTATTAAGAACACCCTGAGGCACCAAGTTGTCTTGCTAGTACTGGTGGGCACTGTTACACAAAGTCGTATCTGGGCAGGTTCCTGGTACTACGGAACAACAATACAAAGCCTTCAAAAGAAAATAATTATTTTCAGGCCGACTTGTGTCTGTGCACTGTGTCCTCTTTAGGTGGCGGGTGCATTCACGTTTTATGCTTGGCAGCGCAGGTGTCCTTCTGAGCCTTTAAGTTTTTCCCTTCAGTCACCTGCTGACCCATGGTCATCACATTACACAACTGCGAGTATGACAATCAGAAACATGTACAAGGTCGAACCATATGACAGTCAGAAACATGGACAAGGTCAAACCATACAACAGTCAGAAACAGACACAAGGTCAAAGTGTATGACAATCAGAAACAAGCACAAGGTTAAACCATATGAAGATCAGAAACAGATGCAAGGTCAAAGTGTATGACAATCAAAAACAGGTACAGTACAAGGTCAAAGTGTATGACAAACATGTACAGTACAAGGTCAAAGCATTATGACAATGAGAAACAGGTACGAGGTTGACGTGTACAACATTCTGCTTCAGAAACATGTAAATATAAAGTCCAACTGTACGCAACGTCATCAAAGATTTCAGTCTGACAGGATCACCATGATTCAGTCTATTAGGAGGATAAGCACTAGACCACACATGCAGAGTCTTAAATGGTAATCCTTCATTATCAGCTATTGCTGTTGTTGTTTGATTTGCTTTCTCTTGGGTTTTGGTATAGGTTGACTCCATACAAATGTAATGTTCATACCAGCACGGCTCCTTGGCAGTTCTTTATGCATGCAAATCCTGACATTGCATTCACCATTGTCCAGAGTCTTCTTTAAGTTTTTCCTGCTTGGTTTTCATGTCTGTTTAACCAGTGGACACACATAATATTCATGCTGCAACTGTGTCTTGGCAATTCTCTTGCACTTAATCATGTCTCTTGTAATACTTCTCACACATTATGCTAACTGAGCACATTTCTGTTGTTGCTATTTACACATCAACAATAAATAAAACAACTGATAAACATTGTATTCAAACTTCAGCTGATGACACCTGCCATAACTGTACAAGTCAATCACAGAACAATATTTAAAGCATACCAGGGCATAAAAAAAAAGAGAGCATAAAGCTTAGCAGGACATAAAAAAAAAAATGAAGGCATAAAGCATAGTAGGACACACACACACATAATGAAGGTATAAACATAAAACATAGTAGGACATAAAAAGCATAAACCTAAAGCACAACTACAGCCAAATCTTGAATGATAAGCCTGGGTATAAACATAAAACTGAATAACATAATCCCTAAACCAAAATATGCATAACGTGCTGTGGTGCTGATGAGCCTGTCAACAAGAGGTGGCTTAGGCTGCCAGAAGCAACTTCCAACCAGAAACTGGCCTAAAAGGAACCAAAATACTGCAAAAAGAGAACAAAAAATAAATAAAATATGGATCTTCTTGCCTGCACAAGAATTTAATGCCAAAGGAGCCTGACTTTAAGAATAAGAAGGCTTGACTTTGACTGGTTGTTTCTCTTCTTGCCCAATCTAAAATGACTGCAAGGCAGATCTGGATAAAACAAGCAGCTGTGTTTCTAATCAACATAATTCCACAAGACTTACAGGTCTGGCACAAAAAGTAAAACAACTTGTTCAAGTACTTATTCCAGATCAACTCCATAAGAAAAAAGCTTTGACTCTTTCACCGGTACTTGAGGCAGTCTAAGCAAAACATTTTGCAGTTCTATTTGCGTAGTACCAAGAACACTCAGCAAGCTTTCAAACATCCATACGATATCAGATCAGTAAGAACAGGTCTGTTGATTTAAAAAAAAAATCTTGTTTCAATCTGAACCCCACATGTTGCTGCTACACAACATGAAACTGAAACAGTAGCAGTCACTGTGGATACAGAGATTCGTTTGCATCTCGCAAAAATTAAAATGAACAGAGTTAATGTGAACGCATAAACACATATTGGCAGAACCACTGTGTAAATGCAAACTGGCCTTATTTTTAAGTATCCTCTATTGATTAGCAGGTTTGAATGCTTCCAGCCTCAGAAAGGCTGGCATGAATCCCTCTATTAATCCAATCATTAAGATGATATTATTACTATTTTGCAATTTTGAAAGAAAGAAAAAAAGAAAAAAAGAAAAGAAAAAAGAAAGACGTATTAATATGATTCTTTCCCACAACACAGCACGAAAATGATCAAAGACCTATGAATTAACACACAATCATCAAAAATCATTCGCATCTGAACAAAATGTCAGTCACAAGCTATGGCCTGGCACCCCAGGCTCACCTCATGCTTACTTTGTGCAGTTCGCATTGTGACAGCAAAACCCAGTGTGTATCACAATTTTTGTCCGATTCACTGCACTGTGCCCTCTTTGCCTCCAGCATCCAGAATTCTTGGCGACCCTACACCAACACATCTAAGCTTTCGACCCCTTTTTTTTCCAGCTGAGCAGTAGCATTTCTTGAGCGTGGTGCTGAGGTCATTGTGCTTGACAATGCTGGGGAGCAGAAGCTCTAAACTATGTGGTCTTCCTACCAAGCTGATGAGACATGAACACAAGAGCTCTACAAAAGTGTGCAGAACGTTTCTACAGTCTACTTCGCCTCCACGGACGTCGTCCCAGCCCGTGGGGTTTTGCTGATGTGTGTATCACACTGTCCCCAGCCTGTGAGGTCGAGTCACTGCGGGCTCTTTTTTCACTCCAGCGCAGAGCTGGTCTACTGTCCTGCGGGTGTAGCTATCCTCAGCCTTTGCCCCGAAGCCTGGGCCACAGCACTGGCAGTTTGCTGTGGTCGCAGGATGTACAGCACAAAGGGGGGTCCTGTGAGTGCAGCACCTTTATCCTCTGCCTGAAGCCTGGGCCAGAGAGTCGGCAGCTTGCTGCGCTCGCAGGATGTTGTAGCAGGAAAGACACACCCGCACTGGTTTCAGCATGCGAAGGCGCCGGATCTCCGTCTCATAGCGGCTGCATCTGTTGTGGACAGGTGTTAGGGACATTTATGTTTTGAAGAATGCCATCAGTGATCAGATTTAAGGTACAAAACATGCCTGATTTTACTGCTTCCTGGACAGAGACCTTCATCTGTACAAATGTAGGGTGATGGAAGTGACAGGACACATACTGCTACCCCCACCCCCTCCCTCTCCCCAAAGATAGCAATTCACATAGCAGCAGCACATATTAATATTCTGTCACAATTGTCATTCCTGTTGCTCTATTCATTGTTGTTGTGATACATGTGTTAATGTTTTTGGTCCATGGAGACCTTGACAGTCTTTCGTATATCTGCCTACCTGGGAGCTTGACATAACATTAACTTTTTTAACAGTAACAACAACTGAAACCTAAAGGTATACACCAACACCTTTGACAATAAGCACTAGACACCTTAATGAAACAAAGTCAAAGGGTTAATTTAACATGACTCTGCAAGCAGGCCCTTTCCACAAAGATTACAAAAGCAAATTCTACGTGCTCTGTCATTGTCCTTTTTCGTCATTATCCCCCTGCCCTGTCATTGCTCTGTCATCATTCCCATGCTCTGTCATCACCCCTGCTCTCTTGGGACCTCTGCTCTGTCATCATTCCCTGCTCTGTCATCACTCTCCACTCTGTCATCATCCCTGCTCTGTCATCACCCCCTGCTCTGTCATCACCCTGTCTGTCATCACCCCCTGCTCTGTCATCACCCCCTGCTCTGTCATCACTCCCTGCTCTGTCATCACCTCTGTCATCACCCCCTGCTCTGTCATCACCCCCTGCTCTGTCATCACCCCTGCTCTGTCATCACCCCGCTCTGTCATCACCCCCTGCTCTGTCATCACCTCCTGTCATCACACCCCCTGCTCTGTCATCATGCTCTGTCATCACCCCCTGCTCTGTCATCACCTCTGTCATCACCCCTGCTCTGCATCCCCTGCTCTGTCATCACCCCCTGCTCTGTCATCACCCCTGCTCTGTCATCACCTCTGTCACCACCCCCACTCTGTCATCACCCCCACTCTGTCATCACTCCTGTCATCACTCTGTCATCACCCCCACTCTGTCATCACCTCTGTCATCACCCCCCTCTGTCATCCCTCTGTCATCATCCCCCTCTCTGTCTCACCCCACTCTGTCATCACCCCACTCTGTCATCACCCCCACTCTGTCATCACCCCCATCTCTGTCATCACCCCCACTCTGTCATCACCCCTGTCATCACCCCCACTCTGTCATCACCCCCACCTGTCATCACCCTCCACTCTGTCATCACCCCCTCTGTCATCACCCCCACCCACTCTGTCATCATTACCCATTCTGTCATCACCTCTGTCATCACCCCCACTCTGTCATCACCCCCACTCGTCATCCCCCACTTGCCATCATTCCCCACTCTGTCAACACCTCTGTCATCACCCCCACTTTGTCATCACCCCCACTCTGTCATCATTCCCCACTCTGTCATCACCCCTGCTCTGTCATCACCCCCACTCTGTCATCATTCCCCACTCTGTCATCACCCCTGCTGCTGTCACCACCCACTGCTCTGTCATCACCCCCTTGCAGGTTTATGGTACCTTGAAAACAACAACCAGTACAGGTGCATAACTGTTTCACCGGAGTGTTAAATAACCATTTTCCGACCACACTCACTTGGAGCAGAAGACCTTGCCACAGTTGCGGCAGTGATGCCTTCGCTCAGCAAAGGAGAAGCGAACGTTACAGACAGGACAAGACTCCACCCCTTCGTCTTTCATCCAGTGGTCAGCAGCCACACGCCCTGGCTGGTCAGTCACTGTCCAGCTGAAGATGCGACCGCGGCCATCTCCAACGTACACTGTCTTGTGATCCCTGCAGAGGAAAAGGGACACATGGTTCTCAATTTGAAAAGGCGCTGCTAAAAGGTAACTGACTGATTCATGGTAACTACTGCCCAGTCAACTGCTAAGGCCACATCAGGGTGAAACAGAAGAAATCAAATTTCAGGTAAAATTCTACATTGACTGTTCTCATTCCATGTCACTTTTAAGTTGAAGAGGAAAGGTGAAAATGAAGCTGAATGAACCCCCAAAACAGCCATAAAAAGGACGTATTTCTGGCAGTAGGTCAAGCATACGCGGCTATACTGTGACCTCCTCCAGACTTCAAAGTGGAAACTTTTGATAGCTCAGGGTTCTCAGTAAAGGGGACTTCAGTTTCTGCCTCTGCAATACTCTATCACCAAGGCTGAAAGGGGAGTTTACATATGCTTCCATATGAGCATCCACAGTATATGCTTCCATATGGGTATCCACACCATAAGTTTACATGTACAATCCCATTGTAAGTATTTTTTTTAATCCAACCAAAACATCCTCAAAAGGCAAGCATGATGATCCCCCAAGGATATTTCAAGCCTGCAACTGTTTACTGAAAGAAACCGCAACAGTCATGTTTCTCCAGGTATCTGTCTGAAGAAACAACAACAACAACAAAACCAAAAAACAGTGAAGAAGAGAGTGCAACATTTCCAACAACTGTGGTGGGACACACGTGTGTGTATTAGTGTATAGTGCTCAAACGCTTTCAAATATTGCACACGAAACATTACTCTGAGGTAAGGAAGCATCTTACTTGGAGATGGCAACAGCAGTGACGGCAGCAGGTTCCTTATTGTCCTTGCGCTCAAATGCGGTGTGCATGGTCAGCTTACTGCGGAACATCAGCTGACGCTGCCATCGGAAACCTGAAAAATGCATCACTTTAGTCAAGTGAAAGCCACTGACGTATGTCCACTTTTTACAGTAAACATGTGTGTTAGTTTATTTTCTGAATAAAAATGCACGTTTTACTAAACTGACACCTGGCCTGATAAAGACTAGCAAGCTTGAAAAACTGTTCACATCTACAAATTATTCTCCTGTCTCTGATTTGAATTCACACACACTTGTGGAGGTGGCTGCGGCAAAGTAGTTAAAGCACTGACTCAGAACTGAAAGGCTGCAGGTTCAAATCCAGGTTCACACAATAACCTCTCCCTCCTCTCCTCAGTCTCAGTGTCTAGTCCTTCAGGTGAGATTATTATTATCATGATTGTCATGTTCATTAGAGGAACAAACGAAGTGCATTGAAATGGCTTATGACAAGTTTTTTTAAGAAATGGTAGTTAGTAGCTTAAATTTAGGGAGACAGTTGGCTGTATAAATGGAATTTTACTTTCTTGCTTTGTGTTCAGCTTGAAACCATGTACGTCAAAACAAAACACACAGATATTTTATCTCCTGTGCTTCCAAGCTATGATGACACAACATGAATTGTAACACAACACTGTCTCAATATCTTAAAAGTGCCGCCAGGGGCATCAGGTGAGTGCACACCTCAAAGAAGCCATGGCAGCAAGAAAAACACACCTGGGGAAACTTCTGGACAAAGCCAGTCCATCACCATTAGGCCAGTATTCCACTGGTCAGTGTGGCTCAGATAAACTGCCCTTTCTCACGGAATGTCACCTGAATTTCGAATGAGAAGACCCTTAGTAGGGTAAGAAATTATATACAAACCACAAGCAGGCATACGGCACTTGCATTCTGTAAGAAAAAAGCTGAGCAGCACTCACCCTCCTGGAGTGTTTTTTTGCCCAGAGGTGAGTACTTGGCATTCTGTGAGAAAACTGAGCGGCACTCACCCTCCCTGAGTGTGTTTTTGCCCAGCGGTCGGTACTTGGCCGTGACATCCTCTGCATCTTTGGCTGAGGATGCTGACGCAGCGGGTTTTGCTGCGACCTCAGGTCCACCACTCCCCGGCGATGCTTTCTCTGCCCCTGCCCCTGCAGGCTCTCCCCTTCCTGGCTGCAGACCATCGTGGGACATGCTGCGAACGTCCGCCGCGTCTTGCTGACTAGACATGCCTGACAAGCAGGGCTCTGATTGGCTGCTGCTTTGTTTGTTCCCGCCGCAAGCTTCCAAGTCGCTTTGGCTTCCCTCCCCTAGCGCGGCCAGAGCGTCAATGCCGGTGTCGACGGAAGTTGTGGCCGATTTGACGCTGCCATTCTCCCAGGCGGGGTCCTCGCCTCCGCACAGGTCGCTGAGGCTGCTGGTGGCGCTGATGTTGTCGCTGCGATACTCGGACATGCCCCCTTGACTCTCCTGCTCCGCTGCGTCCTGACTTTTCATGCGCTGGCTTAGCGGCGAGTCCTGCTCCCCGGACGACCCCAGCTCACATTCGCGCACCGCCAGGAAGTCTGGGTCCTTGAAGTCCTTGAGAAGGTCAGCGGCGGAGCGCTCCTCACAGGCGTAGCTGTCACAGGACTCGTGTCTGGACAGCTTGCGCACCAGCAGCGGCTTGCTGGAGGTGCTGGAGGCAGACTGTGATTTGTCCCTTGACAACTTGGCACTTTCTGCAGACTCTGTTGCCGCTGCTGTGACCTCCTTCTCCTCTGCCACCTGGACGTACTCCACACTCCACATCTGACCACAGAGAAGCATACATCAACCTGACGGTACACAGCAACCATCAAAAAAAATAATCAACCTGAAAGTAAACAACAATAACAACAAACCCATGGTGTAATCAAGCCACAACAATACACTACAAAAAAAATATTCATTGTCCCCTTCACAAAGTAAATGTATATATACAAATTGAGCTTCTGGTCCACTTTGGCCCGGATCACACCCAGGCTAGTAGTAATACATATGGATCTTGGATATTGTGACAAAAGTACAGTGAGTCTGCACAAGAGTAGAGAACAGCACTATGGATGTAAAAGTTCTCATCATCATTAAAGGGTTCCTGGCATGCCTGTAAAAAAAAAAAAAGTAACAATGATAAGCGTTCAGTCTAAGAGTATATCACAAAGCTGGCAAATTCAGCACTGAAGCAAGCAAAGTCTCTTTTCTTTGTCACTGCAGGTCATCCAGCCATGGGGATCGGGGACAGTTCAGTGGTGGAGTGATGGACTCGTGATCAAAAGGTCTCAGGTTTGAGTCCTAGCATGAGCAGCGGGAGAATTTTCGGCCTCAATTTAGTCCGTGTACAAAGACTAGAATGGACTACTCACCCGGACGACACCGTCACTGCTGCCTGTGAGAATGACGTTCTGTGCATCCCACTCCATGAACTGAAACAAAAGCGTGGCTATTAGTCTGAACTGTTCCTTGCTGGCCCTGAGAACAACTGCTACTTTCTGCTTTTTTTGTTTTGTTTTTGTTTGCTTGTTTCTCTCCTTGGCAAAAAGTCTATTGTTCTTCTGCAAAAAGTCTTAAAAAAACAACATTTGTTTTAAAACAGTATTTTGAAAGCTTTTAGTTTCACACTCTCAAAACGGTCTGATTTCACACACTTCTCTAAAAAATCTCACACCCGTCTATGGCTCTTCAAATGGTATTTACCACTCCTACTCTCCAACTCTCTCAATCCCAACTCCTGACATAATAGATCTGCCCTAAATAAGACCAGACTGTTCAGCAAATGGGCTGACGAAGATACTTGTGCTAGAACCATCTCTTTGTTTGAGTACATGTTTGGAGAATGTACCTTTAGTGGAGTTTATGTACTCTGTACTTTGCATGCCAGGTGACATGTAGGTGATTTGTGTCTCTGTTGTTATGCCCCTTGTTATACATGTGACGTCTGTCAAGTGCTATTAGTTCCCTTTGTACACTGATTGTTCCTGCGTTCGTCATGTTTTTCTGTGTCAATTCACTTCTGTTTGCTCCACACTGTTACAAGGATGAACAGTGGAGCAAATATTCTTTTTTAACAGCGGAGAGCACTTTTATGAACACAAAAAATGGTTTTCTCACCTGCGACATTGTCACGCAGAGGATCTGCTGGTTGCGGCCGGTGGCGGTGTTGATGCTGGCGATGGCCTCTCCGTTGATGTTCCACAGGTGTAGGTACGTTCCTGCGCACGTTGCTATGTCGCCCTGTGGACACACCCAACATGCTCAAAAGTTTTTCCAGACAAACATCTGCTGCATGAGTGAAAAGAACGACTAAAACAGCAGGAAGAGAATAAAGACAAGCAAGACAGTTATTTTACAACAGAATCTTTTTGAACAACAGTATTATAACCAAACTGCAATACACGCTTACTGTTAGCTCATTGACACAGACAGCGGCCACGGGTGCCACATGGCCTCGCAGCTGATGCACGTAGACGAGGCGACTCATGTCCCAGATGATGCAGGTCCTGTCTCTGGACCCTGTCACAATCACGTTGTAGGCGGGTGATGTCGTCAGACATGTCACAGGCTCTGTGTGACCATACAGCGGCTGCTTCAAGCACGCCCGTCTGTCTTTGCCCGAGTACTCCCACACACGCACCACCTGAAAGGTGACCATCAATTAACAGGCTGCAACTTGTCTCTTTACATTGCTGCTTTACCACCAAGTGACATATAAATCAGAGGGGGGGGGGGGGGGGGGGGGGGACCCTGTGAGTATTTGATAAGCACAATGTCAAAGAAAAATTACACCTTTACCTCACTTTAAAAACAAACAAAAATGGAAGTAGCTTTTCAATGAACACCTGCGTTCTTTAGGATTTACTCAATTTATCAGCTTGTTGCAAAAACTGATCAGGCTGCGACAAACATATACTGAGAAACATGCAATTCTACATCAGACTCAATAAGGGTAAGCTACTACAGCAACGTTGTGTTCCATCTCTGTGGTGAGTATGTCTGACTTACGCAGCTTGTCCCCCCAGTGACGAAGAGTTTGTCGTGAGGACACGAGGCACACAGGATCTCCCCATTGTCCAGGCCCTCAAAGATGGCAATGGCCTGTGACATAAAGTATCTTCATCTACAGTAAATGAAAGCAATAGTAACACTACACTGCATTAAACCTTTCTCAGTGAACTGTCTAGATATGCTCGCAGAGATATCTCACATAAGGAGCACGCAGCTGGAAAAAAAAGAAGAAAAAAAAGAGGATAAAAAAAACTCGATCTCAAATTCTTACTGCTAGCCAGCAAAATGATACAAAATGCATTTCAAGTTTCAAAAATCTGGCTTTGAATCAGCAGCATTAATCCTTTCACTTTGTTTCCAAATAAACACCATACTCTCACCTTACTTTAAGCGGCAGCCTACACTGATGCTTTGTCACCCTGTCAGTGCGTTACATACAGCCTCACTTTCTGTTGTTGTTTTGGGGTGTTTTTTCACGTTCCTGCCCCAGTACCCTTACCTTCCTCCCCCTGCCTTGTGCTTTTTGCTCACAGTACCCATAGTAGCTTGTTTTTTTTAATGCCCAGTCAGCCAGTAGGGTTATATCTGTGCGACGCAGTACCGGTAAGAAGGAAAGTAGCTAAGATAAGAGGAAAAGCATGACAGACCTTCTCTGACTCGTAGGGCCCAACCCTGAGGCTGAGGTCAGCAAAGCCCCAGGCCAGGTAGCGGCTGTAGTTGGGTGGCACCAACACCTTGTTCTGCTCCACCGCCAGCACGTAGCGTTCCGTGTGGATGATCTGTCCCACTGCCGTCTTCAGCTCTGTCCATGCACACACACACAAAGGTGAAGAGAGGATCAAAAATAAAACCAGGGAGAGGCTCAGACACAGTCAGATCTGCCCCCACAAACAGAAAAAGAGAGAGGTTCAAACTCAGTCAGATCTTCCCCCACACACAGGTGAAAGGAGATGGGCCAGAATCATACCAACACACCTTTGATGGGCCAGAATCATACCAACACACCTTTGATGGGCCAGAATCATACCAACACACCTTTGATGGGCCAGAATCATACCAACACACCAACACACCTTTGATGGGCCAGAATCACAACAACACACCTTAGATGGGCCAGTCATACCACAGCTCTGATTGGCCAGGATCACACTAACACACCTTTGATGGGTTGCATAGATGGCTTGAGGTTGTCAACATGGTGGAAGAAAAGTCGCTGGTCTGCAGCAATCCCTGTAGAAGCACACAAGGGCAATGTCTCCAACAGCCGTGCACTCAGTCGCTTCGGTGGATGAGGCTTCTTGAACAACTGCACACACCATACAGTTCACTTTCAGTTCAGTTCAGTTCAAGATGGCATCTATGCACTTGGCGAAAGCCCACATGAAATCTGCCTCATACTGCTATCATAACACTGCCTTTAAAACATTTCCCTGATGTTGCCTTTCAACATTTCCATGTTGGTCTGATTTTATGATGGCCTTTTCTCACCCTTTGGGTAATGGTGCACTGGTTCACACGAACACAGTAGCTAATATGGCAGAATGCCCTGGACAGAATCTGTATGTGTATATGTATCTGTACTTCCCCGTAACACACAGATTAATTTAAGGCAGCAGGACACATTGACTATAGCAGCCTCTTTTTCCGCATCATGACAAATTGTTTGAAAGTATCAAGTCCAGCAGAACCTTTTCCTTCCTTCAAACAGTGCATGTTGTCTCTAGCTCTCTGATCCTTTTCTAAAGGTCCTTCTCACCTGTTTGAGTCTGTCCACAGTTGCCAGTATATCTAAAGGTGGCATTTTCTTCCCACTCCCACCTGTTTGAGTCTGTCCACAATTGCCAGTAAATCACACGTTTGAGTCTGTCCACAGTTGCCAGTGAACCTGAAGGTGGCATTTTTCTCTCCATTTCCACCTGAGTCTGTCCACAGTTGCCAATGAATCTGAAGGTGTGTTTTTTCTTTCTTTTCATTTTCACCTGTCTGAGTCTGTCCACAGTTGCCAGTGAATCTAGAGGTGGCATTTTCTTTTCATTTCCTTCAAACAGTTTGCTGACTCTAATCAGGTGCACTGGACCTCATAGCCTCACTTTTCTGAAAATCTCTTTAGAGTGTTTATTTATATTTATTTATATTTTTGTTGTTGTTTCCCTTCAAACTCTGGTTGTTAACTCAAACCTGATGCATCTGATAGCAAGGTCTCACCGGTTTGAAAATCTCTTCAAACTTGTGAATAAAGACTGTGGTGGCACATTTCTGTATTATTTTTGACACTTGTTTTCTTCCATAACCCTTCTGATGCTGTTTGCTGATAAACATGACGGTGCTGGTATTTGCTTTTGTTCTTTGTCCATTTTCCTTCAAACACCATTTGCTGACTCCAGCCCATTGTATATCTATCTACCTCAAGGTCTCACCTGTTTGGGAATCTGTCCAAAGTTGTTGATGAACCCAATGGTGGCGTTTTTCTTCAGAGGGTCCTGAATGCTGTAGATGTCAACGTTACCCTCATAGAACAGGTAGTGGAAGACGTTGTTGGCATCAACGGCTGACGGACCCCGCTGCTTGTAGCCGAAAATCAGGTCAATCCACTCGTGAAGGTGAGCACTGACGTAGTCACTCTCCAGAGCCTGCAACAAGAAATAAATTTCTGTGTGTAAAATGCTTTAATAATTTTTTTGTTTCATCCTGGGTTTTTTGTCATTTTGATACTGATGTATGCATTTATAGTACTTGTACTTTTTTTAATTGTCAAGCGGATTTTGATGTTGATAATGTACAGCGCCGCGAACTTGGGATTTTTTACGGGGTATAGCGCTATATAAGAGTTATTATTATTATTATTAACAACAATGATGCATGGACACTGGAATGGTACACCAGCACATGCGCTGACTAAGTCTGGCACATACTGAAGACTTTTCTACAGTTCTGACCCATTGTCAACAAATTCAAGAATGCAGCAGTGACCCCATGGAGCAATGCTGCAACAACAGCTGTGGGGCAACATGGTGGACCTTGTGAAGACCACAACCTTCATTCAAACCACCAGGCTGACTATCTGAAGCAAAACTATGCTCAAACACAGAAGAAGAGATGGTACACACACAAAACAAAATCATATAAAAAATACCTTTAGGATGAAATCCTGCTTAATGGGGAACAGCAAATCAACCTTGTAATAAATACCTTTAGGATAACACCTTGCTTAAAGGGGAACTAAGGTAAATCATCACAGGCCCTGTCAATAGGAATAGAATGAAAGAAAATGAATGAATAAATTTTGTTTAAACCAATGAAAGAAAAGAGACACACAGCTGTTATCCCCTTCACTTCTGGTCCTGTTTGTTAAATATCCCTGTTTGAAAGTCACAAAAACATGACCACAAGTACTACCATTTTGTTTCCAGCAGCAGTATCAATGACATCACAAACAAGGCCAGCAGATGATATGTCACCAGCCAACCGCTTTTCTGCTCTACATTACCAGCCAACCATTTTTCTGCTCTATGTCACCAGCCAACCATTTTTCTGCTCTATGTCACCAGCCAACCGCTTTTCTGCTCTACATTACCAGCCAACCATTTTTCTGCTCTACGTCACCAGCCAACCATTTTTCTGCTCTACGTCACCAGCCAACCATTTTTCTGGTCTACGTCACCAGCCAACCATTTTTTCTGCTCTACGTCACCAGCCAACCATTTTTCTGCTGTACATCAAAAGCCAACCATATGAAGCCTGCAGATGGAAACATTTGCATAGCTTCTATGTTTTAAGAACTGAACCGCTGAGTCTTTCTTTTGGTTCCCCTTGAAGATGGAGTTCTGCCACAGATATCAATTTTCTCCCTGTATGCTTCCCCTTATAACAAACTCCTTTATGACAAAATTCTGCTTAAAACAAACAGATTCAAATGTCCCCCACGCAGCACAGTCTCTGGTGTTTTTCAGTTCTTCCACTACGACGTTCAGTTAAAAAGACATCATTGCTAACCGCTGAGTCTTGAAGATGCTGCTTCACCCACACTCTAGCTAGAACCTGAGTGTCCTGCTGCTCCCCACACTCAACCCTGCAAGACTGGCGGCCAGTCAAGGCACCTACCTGTCTGTGCAGTCGGATGAACTCTCTGGCGTCTCCTTTGGCCCAGGGCGGCAAGATCACATCATCCAGCTGAATGCCGTTCTGCTTGCAGCCTGTCCAAATACCACAGTCATGTTAGTACATGAACGTGTTAATGATAAATCAAACATGCCATCACTAATATATGTCATGTTGATGTCCACAAAAACTATCTTTCCTGTGCCACAGCCTTCTTTCTGACAAATACCACAGTCATGTTAGTACATGAACGTGTTAATGATAAATCAAACATGCCATCACTAATATACGTCATGTTAATGCCCACAAAAACTATCTTTCCTGTGCCACAGCCTTCTTTCTGACAAATACCGCAGTCATGTTAGTACATGAACGTGTTAATGATAAATCAAACATGCCATCACTAATATACGTCATGTTAATGCCCACAAAAACTATCTTTCCTGTGCCACAGCCTTCTTTCTGACAATGAGAACAACAACTGGGGGAGGTGGATGTGTGGGGGGGTGGGTGGGGTGGGGAGTGGGATGGTGTGTGTGGGTAGGGGAAGGGGGCACCTACAGTTGTGTGTCATGCTGTTCTGAGTAGAGTTGTACTGTGTTGTTTTGCATACACATCTGCGCATGCATGTGGATCTGATTAGTTCCCCCCCCCCCCCCCCCCACCCCCCACCCCCTCCATACAAAACACCTGAGAGTCTCACACACTCTTTCAACCTTTGCACTTACCCAGGTCAAAGTTGTTTTTGTTGAGCAAGAGGTCAGGAAGGTAAAAGAATTCTGGGATGAGCTCCTTCACATCAGCCATGTTGTGTTTGGAGGCTGACAGCCAGTTTTCCCGGACGCTGTGAAACATGCGGTCAGCCAGGTCGAAGTGACCGCCCTGCCACAAAAGCCAGCACAAAATCAAAACTGAGGCAACAATCACCACCAGACAATACCACTGTTGGAATCTTGAAAGAACAAACATGTGCCAAGGCCAATAAATTTGTTCAACATCACTGCAAATCAATCAAGCTGAACAAAAACAAACAAACAAAAAACCCAGAAAATTAATGACGTTACAAAAATTCAAAAGAGGAAAAAGAGCGAATGTGTAGCTATCAACATTGTCATAAATTCTGAACCACCATTCCCTGATGCAAAATTCTGACATTTTAATAATGCGGTTTTATTGGCACCTATCATTCAATTTCAAACTATGCATCTGAAATACAAGATGGTAACTGCTTCAGGTCAGTCTTCCGCTTTATGTTTCTCTGCAGATATACGTTCACAAAAAAGGCACTATTTTTGAACAACAGATATGTGAGAGATGTGACTGAAAAGCCTGGTAGCCCTGTTCTCACTTAATCTATTCAAAATGTATGCAGCCAAACAAACACAAAATGCAGCATTTACTGGGTTAAAAAGTATAGCTAGAAGCCAGCAGCAACAATCTCACTCTGTGCCAAGTTTTATACACTTCAAGTCCCTTGTCTGCCAGAAATCTTGCAACTGATAGGCAATGCTCACTGCTCAAAGGTCTGAGCTCAACTACTTCAGCTTGCACGTTATTCAGAAGGCTTCCAAACCTTTAAAAGACTTTCCATGCTGACACACCATGCATAACTAAGAGTACGCAAGCTGTTGACTTCACAATCGGTACTGAGAAACCTTTCTACCCTTTCATGGCGGACATACCTGCAGTTTGAGGAAGTGCTGCGTGAAAGGCTCCATTCGCACAAGATACGATGCAACAATCATAGCTGATGAGTAGTGGGTGCCGTAGTGGTAGGGTGGGGTCTCACCTGTCACACACACGAAAACAGGAGTGTCACAGTCAGTAACTAGCCAAATATGCTTTTCATAAATTATAGACTGAACAGTAACAAATCATGGTTAATAGCTGGATTGCAATCCAGGTATCACACTCTTGTCGGAAAGAAGTGGACTGAGAGTTCATTGTAGTAACACAATGTGAAAAACCAAGACAAAATTTATGCACACACACACACACACACTCTCTTTCTCTCTCTCCAAGTGTATTTCTGTCTGTCTCTCCCCATGTGGATCCGATAACAATGTTTGTTCCTGATGTTGAGTGTTGATTAAAGAAGTGTGTACAATAAACATGGCATGTGACACTAGCAATTCTTTTTATCTGACTGTAGCTTTACACCATTGTTTCTCTCCTTTCTGATTTCACAATTACATACATAACTATTTAATGTACCTTTACCCCATCACTCTCCTTTCTGATTTCATAATCCGTACATAGATATTTAATGTACCCGTACCCCATCACTCTCCTTTCTGATTTCATAATCCGTACATAGATATTTAATGTACCCGTACCCCATCACTCTCCTTTCTGATTTCATAATCCGTACACAGATATTTAATGTACCCGTACCCCATCACTCTCCTTTCTGATTTCATAATCCGTACATAGATATTTAATGTACCCGTACCCCATCACTCTCCTTTCTGATTTCATAATTGTGTCCATAGCTATTTAATGCACACAACTGTTGTGCCGCGTGTTGTGCTTGTTGCAGTTTCATGCACTACAAAACTCTCCATTAATATTATCATCACCTATTTGACAGGTCATCCCAGTGTATTACAACCTACCCTGTGGGTCGTCCCACTCGTTGTATCGTTTCTGGAACTGCTTGAGCCTGTCTGGCGTCTGCGCTCCCATGGGTTTGGTCAGGTCCCTGAAGGTGGACGGCTGGCTGAAGTCCAGCTCCAGGCTGTCGTAGTCGGCGATGATCCAGGGGAACACTGGGTACTGCATCAGATCGTTGTACGACCGCCCTGCCAGCGTGTTCAGGTGCATCAGGTACTGGAAGTTGTTGATCTCACCACGCTGAAAGGGAGCACAGCATGAAGCATTATTTTAACAATTACCAAGAGAAACATTGTCTTTCCTGGTTGCTCCATTCCTGAAGACACATTCAGCGAGCCAGACTGCTGTTTGTTAGGGTCAAAGGACAAAGAAGGAAACTATACCCAGTACACGTGAGCACAATTAGCGGGACTGATTGATTACTTCAGAATCAACACACAAGGGACTTAATTAGTGCTCAAAAGATGCCACACAAACACAACAACGAAGACCCGAGTTGTTTACAGTAACTCTCACCTGGCATGCGAGTAAATACAAGGTACATATGGCTGATGTACCTCTTGTGGAGTTTATGTACCTTGTATTTACCCGCATGCAGGGTGAGAGTGACCATAGGTGACTCCAGTCTTTGTTATTGTGATTGTGTGACGTCTTTTGAGCGCTACTTAACTCCCTTGCGTGTTGATTCTGCACGAGCGCTCTGGGCCACATTCTGTTTCAGATTGTGATTGATTACTTGTTTTTAACATAGCATTTTAAGTACTTACATCATGTCATATCAAAATATGTTTTTAACATTGCCATATGAAGGGATGATGTGATGATAAACAAACAAAAAAATGGAAAAAAAGGGGGGAAAGATCCAAAACTCAAGGGGCATGAGGCAGCATCTTTATCAATATCTGTAGCTAATTGTTTCAAATTCAAACCCAGCTAAAAATAAATAAATCATGACTCAATGCCATCCGGCACAAAAAGTACTTGTATTTATTGATGGTGTATCCAATTTATTTGTCTATTTATATGCTCTCTGCCTTTCTCAATGAAAGTGCCAAGGCCGAAAAATAGTTCAGTGGCAGGCAGCAAAGTCTAGTTAAGCCCATTGCTAGTTAACCTGTTTGACTTTAACCCATTTGACTTTGACTCCAGAGAAGACCAGTGCGAAAGAACATTCAGTCATGAAGCCAGAGTCATTACAGTCCTGAAACTACCTGTGAACACATTACAGAAGGCACAGACAGGTCAAAACCTACCTCCCAGCGCTGAGTGACCGACTTCTCTCCTATCAAACTGCTGATCAGGCCTCCTCTGCAAAACACAGCCGACAATGTCCTCAATGATTAACAGGAAATGCAAGTGACCACATCGGTTAAGCAGGCAAGCCTCTGTCAGTGATGTACAACTTATGATTATTATTACTGTTCACTTTTGTGTAGCACTATTCTGCTCTCTAACCAACTCACTGCACTCTTGTTGTAGGTGATTTTGAATGAGTGACTGTAGCCTTTCACATCAAGTTTTTTAATATCCACCGAAGTGGTGTACTGACAGCACTATTTGGTTGTTACTTGGATGGTGCCATGTAAAACTGCTGCCATCTTGGCGCAAGTTCTGTGTACACCATACAACCATGCACCAGTTTACTATGTCATTTCATTCATAGCAACATAAGTAGGGTGCATGTGTGTTTTGCTGTAACCTGCCATCTGCACTTTTGGCAGAATGACCGGGAGATTTTACATGCTCCTGCACAACACTGGGGTGGAATGGATACTGGAATAAGAGTCAGCACAGAAACATGACCTTGGAGAAGAAAAAATAACAACAGCAGGAATGGCAGACTTTAGAAATCTCTAGCTGGTCTGATCAGAAATCATCCCTGTAAGAGTAACGAAGATCACAGCTGTTATGTTTGCTGAAACAAGCAGAGATAAGCGCGTTTAGAATTATCACTCAAGCATTTGTCATTGCCATTGCTTTTGAAAAAGAGAGGAAATGGGCACTGTTGGACCCTCCCTCTTGAATCATATGCCGAGTACAGGAGCACTTAACGGCTAGGTGTGAAGGCACTTAATGACAGGATACAAAAGCGCTGATGACTTACCCAGATTCCACCTTGGCATTCTGCCGCTGGCCAGAGACTGATGTTTGCGCGTTGTCTGTGATGGCTGTCGCCACAGACAGAAACCTGCAGCACACAACAACACTGCTGTCAAACACATTCAGGTTTAACCCTATTCTGCCTAAACTCGCCACTGCTACCACTATTTCTCACATCTTCACGCAGTTTTTATAATAATAATAGTAGATTATTTATGGTGCCCCATCTCATAAGAGCCCAGAGCAATTACAAAGACATAAGGATACGCTCATTTCATCCCACACGCACACACACACACACACACACACACTCACCCAGACACACATACACATCCAGATGTGCGTGCGCACACATACACACACACACACACACACACGCACACACACTACAAATACATGCATTACTGGTGATGGATTGGTAAAACAAACACTAAGAACTGCAGAACAATGTTGTTCGAAGTTTCAAGGAGCAAGGGAAATAGCTCCAACTGATTGGAAACAATGAGAAAAAAGAAAGCAGGAGTTACCCACAGCCAGCCATTAGTTAACTGTCTATAAGCAAGTAGCCTGGCCACAGAAGCATTCAGCTCTAAAATGTTCAAGCTAATGCAAAGTCTTTATCTGACTGAAATCTTTGCACTGGAGAGACTAACTCTTATAGTTCTTATTTTTTGTCCTTTTTCTCTATTTCTTTTTTTTTTGGGGGGGGGGGGGGGGGGGGGGGGGGGGGGTTGTTTGTTTTGTTGGTCACATGCTTAAGAGGCACAAGACCCCAAAATTACGGTTCTGTACCGGTCAACTGGTAACTGGTCAATAAATACATGCTGACAATGTCAGACAGATACAGCCAAATTCAGCTGAATAAGCCAGGCAGTAAATAATCTACACCTACATCAAAACATGAACACTAACGCAAGAGAGAGAGCAACTACAACGAGCCCAACAACAAATGTCACACATGAGAGAGAACAACTACACCCAACAACAAATGTCACACAAGAGAGAGAACAACTATGCCCAACAACAAATGTCACACAAGAGAGAGAACTACAACAAGCCCAATAACAAAGATCACCATAAGTATGTCCTACTATCAACTCAAGTAACATATGTAGGGAAATAATTCCTATACTAAAAACAAGATAAAACTGACTGGTTGGACGCAGATAAGGTATAAGCATAACTTCTTTCCTGCTTAATACTGTAACTATTAACTATACAAAAATGACTCACTTGGCAAAGACTTTGTTTCGTATTTTGCGAGGGAAAGCAAGGAGGTGATTGCGTCCATCCCCAGAAAAAGCCTCAATGGCGATTGGTTGCAGTAGGTAGCGTCTCTTGTGAACTTCACGTATGTCATCATACGCAAATTTGCTGAACCTGAAAATTGTGCAGTTCTTAGAGTCACAAAATGTGACAGGGTATGAAAATTCAAATAATTATACCCTATAAATGAAAATTCTGATAATAGTACCCCATAAATGACAATCCAAATAATAATACCCTATAAATGACAATTCAAATTATTATACCCTATCATTTCTGTATTTATCACAGTAGGTTGAACTACAGCATAAGTAAGTTGGTGTTTTATGCCCAGTCAACCAGTAGAGCATAAGTAGTGACAATGAAAATAGCTCATCTTTAAAAAGACATACCTTCCCCAAATGATCAATCTCAAAGGGGTCCCAAAATGAAGCTGCAAAATGTCCTGGTAATGTCGCAGATTGACAAATACTTCCATTTGCAGGTCTTGCATGGTTGTTTTATTGATACACATGCAACAGAAGTACTTTGTTGCTACAAATGTGAACTGGGGAGCCCAGGATGGCCACCTTGACTTTCACACAGCTCCTGAGCTCTGAGATGATCCCCCACTTGGGGTTCCATTTAAGACACAAATCAGAGGCAGCTGTTTTGCACTGGATTATTGTGCAGCACACAAGGCCCCTAGGTGGGCAAGACTCCTAGGCAAGAACCACTGTGCTCGTATAACATCATCAGAACAATTCAAACGTTGTTGCTCACAGTCTTTTTGTGGGTCCCACAGAGCCCATGGATGACTTGGGGATGATGGGATCGTGGATTCTGCACACAGAAAAGCACACAGTAAAGTCAGTATTCAGAGACTGCTGATCAAGGAAAGTGTCTTCTTCTTCTTTATAATAATGACATCATGCTATGACCACTGCAACAAATCCACAGGAGCGGCATGCATGCTGGTAAGCCACTCCCACTGTCCATTCAATGTAACTCTTTAAATTTACTATCATCAATGCTCACTGCTCTTACATATAAATTTAGACCCTCAGTAAAACATAAATCAACAAAAGAGAGAAGTATATGATTGCACACAAGCACTCCAGGCTGGCTTCACGCTGTTTCAAATTTCAGTAGAATGCGGTCAGATGCATATCAGCACACAGCCATTTTCCAGCACAGGCCGACAGCCTTCCCCTCAGGAAGCAGCAAAAAGGTCGAAGATGAACTCACTCGTAGGGCAGGCTGTCAATGTCCTTGATCTCCTTGGTCCTGAGCAGAGTGAAGCCATCGATGATGTAGAAATGTTCCCGCCCAAACAGCAGCAAGCCCTCCGCCGTGTCCAGACCCTGTATCCTGGCGCAGCGGAACATGTGGCTGATCTGTGGACCCAAATGCAGCAAACAGAAGACATCAGTTTGGTGTACAAGGCTGTCAGAGATGTGGAAATGTTCCCACCCAAAAAGAAGCAAGCCCTTGGCCATGTCCAGACCCTGTATTCAAACATGCAGCTGATCTTGGAAACCTCATGGTCTGGTTGTCTGCAGCAGTGGAAAATGGTGGGGGCAGGCAGGGGGGAGGGGGTGGGGGTAGGAGTGAGGGGTTGGGGGTGGGGAGGGTCAATGATATGCTGATGCAAACCAACATCACAAAGCTGCAGACCTCACCTTTTTCTTAACCCCCAGAAACCTCATGGTGGTCTGTTTGTTTGAAGTGATGGAAAATGGCCTGGGGGAAGGGGGGGAGGGGGGAGAGGGGAGGGGATACAAGCTCTGCTGGTGCAAAGTAACACCGCCAAGCTGCAGACCTCACCTTTTCCTTATCCCCCAGAAACCTCATGATGGTCTGGTTGTCCTTGTTGCTGGAGGACACAGGCTCCTCTTGCTGTGTGTCTCCCTGCCCGTCCGTGTTGCCCTCCCCCGCAGTGTCCCCACTCGTCTCCCCCACCTGCGTGCCGCTGTCAAGGGCAGATGACTCTTCTGCTTCCTCCTCGTCCCCAGTGGACTTGCTGCTGGTTGAACGCGGCAGTAACTTCCGCATGTGGATGATGTCTGAAAAAAGAGCAAGAGGCCGGTCTGAAGTTTCACCTTCTTTCTTTAAAACGTCAGATTCTGCTGGCCCAACAGGAGAAAGCAATGCAGCTTCCCCTTTTCAGGTCCTTTAACAGGTCCAGCAACACTGTTGAGACAGTGTACCAAAATCAGAGCCCAAACTCTTTTTTAACATTTTATTCCCACTGACAGGGCACAAGCTTCTTTTTTTTAATTTTGTTCCCACTGACAGGGCACAAGCTACTTTAAAAAAAAAAAAATGTTCCCACTGACAGAGCCCAAGCTACTTTTTTAAATTTTGTTCCCACTGACAGGGCCCAAGCTATTTTTAAAATTTTGTTCCCAAGCTATTTTCATTCTGATCCCACCAAAAGGGCCCAAGCTATTTTCGTATTCCATTCCCACTGACAGGGCCCATGCTTTTTATTCCATTCCCACTGACAGGGCCCATGCTTTTTATTCCATCCCCACTGACAGGGCCCATGCTTTTTATTCCATCCCCACTGACAGGGCCCATGCTTTTTATTCCATCCCCACTGACAGGGCCCATGCTTTTTATTCCATCCCCACTGACAGGGCCCATGCTATCATTTTATTCTGTTCTCCCCCACAGGGCCCAAGCTATTTTCTTATTCCATTCCCCCCAATAGGGCCCAAGCTATTTTCTTATTCCATTCCCCCCCCATTGGGCCCAAGCTATTTTTTATTCCATTCCCACTGACTGGGCCTAAGCTATTTTTTCTTCCATTTCCACTGACAGGGCCCAAGCTATTTTCTTATCCTGTTCCCCTGCCCGACAGGGCCAAGCTATTTTTTATTTCATTCCCACTGACAGGGCCCAAGCTATTTTCTTATTCCATTCCACCTGACAGAGCCCATGCTATTTTTATTCCGTTCCCACTGACAGGGCCTGTGACACCTCTTTGCTTAGAGTCCCCTTTAACCAAAGAGCTTACCCTCAGGGGAGCTTGGTGTCTGGTCAGCATCAGTGGACAGAAGGTCAGCATCAGAGGTGCGCTGGATGGGCAATGCCTCGTGACAGAGGATGCCCTGGGGGCGGAAGTTCTCGTAGTACTCCCGGCTGTCAAAACTGATGGCCACCTTGTACCGCAATGGCTGCAAGGTAAACAATGGTCATGAAACATCCACCAGAGATGGTATTCTTTATCTACTTATTGATATCAACACTTGTCGAGCACTACCAGAGACAGTATTCTTCATCTACTTATTGATATCAACACTTGTTGAGCACTTCATTTCAAACAATGGTCATGAAACATCTACCAGAGACAGTATTCTTTATCTACTTATTGATATCAACACTTATCGAGCACCTCATTTTGAGATAAGCCCTAAGCGTTTGACAATGGCAACTATGTAGTGCTGTTTTCGGTTTCTGAACAGGCAGACTGTTTGCTAGTCATATGAGACTTTAATATTTTTGAAAACCTAAACAAAGTTGACTGCCAGTGCTCTGAAAGAAGGTCAAAATGCACAAAACTTTAAAAAGAACAGTTATTTGTAAATATGGTAAATGTGCTACAGTTCTGTTCAAGAGGCTACCTAAGTGCCCAAGAAAGTTCACATACATTTCCCCCATTTCAAAATATCAACAAGAGATAAAAAGAAGAAGAAAAAAAAACCAGAAGAAGAAGAGAACTGGTGCAATCTGAAAGAAAGAAGGAAATGCATAAAAACTCATAGCAGAGTTAAAAGTATCTTACGTTGTCTTCAAGATCTGGTCGGTACGGGTAGTGGATGTAGAACAACTCGTTTTTCGTCATCTTCTTCCTCATCCTCCCTGGACCTAAGGCCAAAAAGAAGTCTTCCATTGAAGTATAACTGGGCAAAATCCAAACATACGCTTACAGTTCAAACTCAGAAGAAAGAGAGAACAAAAAAATCACGCAAAAACATAAACCTCCACTCATGTAGGGTTTTTTCCTGTGTTTTTCAATTCTAACCTAAGGCCTTAGAGAAACTCAAGTTGTGACACTTTGAATTCTCACTCAAACAAATCTGAAGGCCCTAGAGAAACTCAAAGTTGTGATTCTAGCATTCTCGTTCAACACTTCCGAGATTTGAGAGACAGAAACGAATACAGCATGAACACTGAAGAACCAGCTTTCGTCCGTAAAGATTCGAACCAACCTTCAGTCATGTCCAGCATCCACCTCTGCAGCCTGGAGCCTGCCGCTGGTCCCCACAGACTGCGCTCCCTCAGCAGCTCCTTCTCCACCTGCTGCCACTCCTCCAGCAGGTAGCGCTCCATGTGCTTCTGACTCTGACACAGGTATCGCACATACAGGTAAGAAAGGAACAGTACAACACAAAGTTGCACATCAGTGAAAACATCTGTTGCTTGTGCAATGTTTTACTATGTAATCTATTTTATGGCTGACCATGTAATTTCCGCAACAGATTCACAAAGCTGTTTTGCATCTTGTATCTAACTGCATCTTGTACAACAGCAGTGTTTGTTTTGTTTTATCTTGTTTCTAACTGCATCTTGAACAACTGAAGTGTTTGTTTCGTTTTCTCTTATATCTAATTGCATCTTGTCCAACAGCAGTGTTCATTTGGTCTTATCACGTTTCTAACTGTATCTTGTACAACAGCAGTGTTTGTTTTGTTTTTATATCAGATTAAACGCAGACATTAGATTCCAAAATATCACTTTTGATGGACATTTTCGAACCTGCTACCTTTAAAGCTCCCCTATGAAGAACTCAAATAATTTGAGTTTTGTACATTTCTCTCTTCGCAGGAGTGACCCTGCCAGGCCCCAGGGATCCTGGCCACAGCTGGGGCACTTCTGAGTGAATGGCGAAAGACAGGACGGCATCAAGGAACTTCCTTGCTGTCCTAAGTGCTCACAGGCGGCTAAAGGAAGTCCATAAGCAAGCTCCTCAAATAACATAATTCTATATAATTATTTACTGAAAAATCAGATACCTAAGCTACCTGTATGTCAACATCCTCTGGGAGGAAGCCCTACATCAATGATCAGTTTTCTTTATGAAGGGAGTAGGGATCCCCCCCCCCCCCCCCCCCCCTCCCTGTTAAATTTACTCTGTTTAAGGTCTTCCAGATCTGCATATAATACCTCAAGAGTTTATCACTTGCTTGTTTTGTTCTGCACTTCGACCTTAAATGAATATTCTAGTATTTTCTGAGGGCGTTCTGCTGTAGTGTGTGAACTGGTTGCTGTGGTCTTTGCCTGCTGCATGTTTTCTGGGGGGCTGACACTGACCTGCATGAACTGGTCGTACTGGAAGGCGACCACCTCCTTCACCAGGTCCACGTGGCTGGCCGTCCACATCATGAAGTCCTGCATCAAACAGCAGCACAGTGCTAATCCAGCTCCAGCCATTGCTACCACAATGTCTGCAGGGTCTGTCTCTCACAGTGACAGATCTAAGCCCCTTTAAAATGCCACGCACATAAGGTTATAGAGAGGCAAATGTATACATTGGTTTTAACATCCAGTCAGCTGTGTAGGGGACAAGGGGACACAAGAGAAGGGTGGGAGGGGGTAGGGAAGAAAGCGAAAGAGAGGGGGGAGAGAGAGAGAGAGAGAGAGAAGAGAGAGAGAGAGAGAGAGAGAGAGAGAGAGAGAGAGAGAGAGAGAGAGCGCGCGTGGGAGTTATTAAACAAGGTCATCTGCCCATGTCAAATTGGGCAGAGTGAGACAGAGACAGAGAGAAAGAGACAGAGACAGAGAGAAAGAGAGAGAGAGAGAGAGAAAGAGAGAGAGAGAGAAAGCGAAAGAGAGAGAGAGAAAAAGAGAGAGAGAGAGAAAGCGAAAGAGAGAGAGAGAAAGCGAAAGAGAGAGAGAGAGAAAAAGAGAGAGAGAGAGAGAGAGAGAGAGAGAGAGAGAGAGAGAGAGAGAGAGAGAGAGAGAAAGAGAGAGAGAAAGAGAGAGAGAAAGTGAGAGAGAAGTGGGGGTTGGGGGAGAATGAAGCTGGAAAGCAGAGGATGAGCGAGACAGAGACAAGTTAAGATGCTCCCGTGAACTTTAAAGACAGGTGCAGCAGGGAAAAAGTGACTCACGCTTCTGTGCACATTGGAGACAGGAGATGCCTTGATGGGGAGCTCTCTCTTTGTTTTGCGAGATGCCAGCCGCAGCACACCGCTTCCCATCCGCTGCAGTTTCTGCACATAAATACGCAACCACATGCATAGATGATTACTTGCGCAATAACAATAACGGGCCTAATGTTCTTACACATACATATACTTACATAACAAAGCTTCAAACACATCCACACAAACATACACAAAGACACATGCATCTCAGGACAATAAAATGACAATGTGCATACCCTGATACCCCTGTCCCGGTTGACTGGACGTTAAAAATCAATAATCTATCTACCCCAATATATTATATACACTATCCAATCAAAATCTGTTCTACACGTCCTTATGTTAAGTGATGTTTGTTTTATCTAGGATTTGAGGACATAACAAGAAAAGAAAAAAACTGCACAGCTTAGGCATCAGAAAATGTTGCTAAACTATGACTGTTTTGAATGTATTCACAAACTATTCACAATGTATTTGTAAAGCAACTATTTGAGAGTGAAACCACTGCAGGGTCGAGCTTGATTAATACCTGCTACAGAGAAAAGTTCAATTTCCGTTACCGTGCTTACTGATTGGATCTGATTCTGCAGCTTCTCAGTCTGCAGGAATGATGACTTGCGCTCATTCTCCGCATACGTCACCCACATTTTGGAGGCGCTTTCTTGAATCAAGGGCCTGGAAAGTATTGCAGCATCTTATCAAATAGACTGCTAACCACAGTGCAGCTCAAAACAATCAGCCATACAGTAACATTTTTAAAGCGTGATCGTTTCCCCGATATCCAGTGCCCAATGAACTGTGACGGCCACACTATCATGGTGATTTCAATAATAAAGAACATGAAGCAATGGCTGGTGGACCAGAACAGGTATCTGAATGTTTTGCTTTTCACTTAGCTAACTCATGGCCTCGCAGGAGGTTCCTGCTCAAGACATTTTGTTTCCCCTTTCTCTATCTCGCTGTTCCTTTTTCTTTTCTTTTTTAATTGAAACTTACAATTTCTCTTTTTTGTTTGCCTACTGCACTCTCTTTCTGTCTGCCTTACTGGGAGTACTGTGACAATGGCAGACGTGTCAGTCAGCCTTTTTTGTGCTGACATCGATACCACTGAGAAATCAAACTGACTCTGTCTGTCTCCTCTTGCTCTTGCTGTCTAGCTCTTTACTGTACCTCACAGTGCTGAGTTCTGGAGTGCTGATGGTCTTGGTGTTGCTGGTGATGTTGTTCAGCTGAGTCTTGAAGATCTCCTCCAAGGCCTGAAGACACACAAGTATCCCGACATAGCAGAAAAACAAGGGTAGGTCGCACAGGAACAAAACCACGAAAGCGCATGTTGCAAGGTAGTGAGATGTTTGATGGAGGACAGAACAACAGTGGTTTTAAGCTGTACTATCCAATATCTTAAAGCCCTGGGGAGGGAGAGGGAGGAGACACCTGAGACTTTGATGTTTTACTCAAATTATTGTTGCAGACGATGGTCCCCAACAATGGGGTTGAGCCAATTAAATAAGAACTGGTTTGTGCACTTGCCAACACATACAAATTAAACCAGAATAAAAATACAGACAACTGCACTGAAGTACTTAATTACAAAAAAAAAAAACAGAAACAAACAACCGCAAAAAAACAAAGGGAGGAGAGAAAGAGATAGCGACAGAGATAACCGAAAGAGCTTAGAGAGGTATGTCAGAAACAACAGCAACAAAAAAACGCATCTCCCCACTCACAGGTTTTTTGTGGATGTACAGCTCATCCCACACTCTGTGTGCAGCGTGTGCCACAAGCTGCAGACCCTCTTTCAGGGCCGCATTCAATGGCTCAGGCTGGAAGGTGTCGGTGTTGGATATGGCGTGTATGGTGTGCGTTCCTGGCCCACCGTCGTCCCCGACCAGACTCAGGTCCACTGTGCCAGACTCCATGTGCCATGTGGTTGTCCGTGGCTGTCGTTCACTGAGGCTGTTCACTCTGTGTGACAGTTAATTGGGGTTTGCCTAGATCAGTTAACTTCCTTAAAGAGTAAGGTTAAGGCTGTGTTTGGTAAAATACAACTGTCAGTGAAAGCTTCCCACCGGCAAATTGTTTGTGAAAGCTTTCTTATTGGTCAACTGTCAGCGAAGACTTTCTGAAGGGCAAATTGTCAGTGTACGTGCTTTCCAATGGACAAACTGTCCGTGAAGTCTTTATTTCCTGTGGACAAATTGTCAGCGAAAGGTCTTTCCCCATGACCAAACTACCAGTGAAAGCTTTCCCATGGGCCAAATTTTCAGTGAAGGTTTTTCCAGAAAACATTTTTTTAAGTTGGAGACGGCTTTACTGCTAGATCACATTAAAGCATAAAAGAAGCTCATCTCTTGTTAATTAAATGCAAACAAACACCCATTAAAAGACCACCCTTCCATGACTGTTGGGCAGTTTTCTGTAAAAATGTTACAGTATAACACAAATCACTGCCTTGGTGGGTGCTAGGCCCTTTTAGCTTTCCCCGAGCAGCACTGTGCACCAACCACCCAGCGTCAACCTCTCTTAATAAAAATCATAATAATAATAATAGTGGGGTCTTAGCGCGCCCTGTCTCAAATGAGCCCTGTGTGTGTACAGTTCACACTCAAGTTAAAAAAAACACAAAAAGCTCCGACATAAACACAAAATATTAACAGATACCCCCTCACCACAGACACACACATGCAAGCACAGGCATGCACATGCACACACACACACGCACACGCACACACACCACACACACATGCACACACACACACACATTCACTTGTGGCTGGCTGGAGACAGTAAATGCTAGGAGTAAGAGACAGAGAGAAAGGAGAGTCTTGAGCCCTCTTACCCTGTCTCAGGATTGTCAGTGAGGTGCAGCAGGCAGAAGCAGAGGCAGCCCAGAAACTCATGGTCGCAGTTGCTGGGTCCAAACACAAGACTGCGGTTGTTGGTCAGCGTGTGCAGAGCTTCCAGAATCCCGGCCTGCCCAGCCACAGAGTCCACCGGCCGCGACAGTTGGAACAAGATGGTGCGGTTCAGGCATCGGTAAATGCTGTCCAGCGACAGGCCAAAAGCTGTGAACATAAGACGTAAGAAGTTTATTCATGTATAGCACAGACACAGAAATTGTTTTTGACCCTATGGTATACTACAGTATATATGAATACACAACCAGCTATACACAAATATCGCACATGGGTTGTGACAGTTGGAACAAGATGGTGCAGTCCAGGCTTCGGTAAATACAGTCCAGCAACAGGCCAAAAGTTGTGGACATCAGACGTAAGACACTTTCTACAGCACAGATACAGAAATTGTCTATGGCATATAAAAACCTATATGAATACGCAACCAGCTATACACAATGAGTGCACATGGGCTGTGACAGCTGGAACATGTTTGGTGACAAAGGGTTCAGCAGTTCAGAAGACACTGCCTAGACAAACAACTGAAATTTTGAATGTTTCTTGTAACCCTGACCTTGAACACAACACTCCAGTATTTTCACTTGAGACACTCTGGCTCATGATAATCAACCATCAGACTAAGTTCGGTTGCAAATGAATCATTAATGCAAAAAGACATAGTCGAAACTGTAATATTCTCAATTATTATTGTGCTGATTACATAAGCCCTCGCTGTGACCGTGACCATTTTCTCAACAAAGCTGGAGGGATGGATATGGTGATTGCACTGTCCATAACTTTGTTACAGGAACATCATGCGCTTCAAACATCTGTAGACACTGTCCAGCGACAAGCCTAAGGCTAGGGACAACCAACCACCACCACTCGCAAAGATCAGGCACAGGTCATGACAAAGCTGGAGAGATGGATATGGTGATTGCACTGTCCATAACTTTGTTACAGGAACATCATGCGCTTCAAACATCTGTAGACACTGTCCAGCGACAAGCCTAAGGCTAGGGACAACCAACCACCACCACTCGCAAAGATCAGGCACAGGTCATGACAAAGCTGGAGAGATGGATATGGTGATTGCACTGTCCATAACTTTGTTACAGGAACATCATGCGCTTCAAACATCTGTAGACACTGTCCAGCGACAAGCCTAAGGCTAGGGACAACCAACCACCACCACTCGCAAAGATCAGGCACAGGTCATGACAAAGCTGGAGAGATGGATATGGTGATTGCACTGTCCATAACTTTGTTACAGGAACATCATGCGCTTCAAACCTCTGTAGACACTGTCCAGCGACAAGCCTAAGGCTAGGGACAACCAACCACCACCACTCGCAAAGATCAGGCACAGGTCATGACAGAGGTACTCACATTTTCTTTTGGACTGCGAGATGAGCTTGCTGATGAAATCAAAGACCTCTTTAGAGTCCCGTGTGTAGACACCTGTGGAAGAATCATCCTATGTAAGAACTGACAGATTTCCATTTCAAGCAAACAGAAGAACAGCAGTACAAAGGTATTGTCCTTTAAGACCACCCTAAAAATCATGTAAAAGTGGTCTCTGAAAGAGGGGAGGTCCTTTGTGAGGGGCTCGTTTTCATGGGAACATGCAGGTGTCTTAAGAATGAAAGGACGTCTTTCAGTTTCACCAGGCTTTTTTAACTGTAGAAAGAACCTGATCATATCAATCAATATCACAGGATTTGTTTTTTGTTTTTTAATTTTTTACACATGAACAACGTTCACACCCCAGGAAAAGAACCCCAAGAGCGGAACAACCGAGAAAAGTCCAAATTAACAAGCTGTGCTTTTAAACAAATGGTCAGAAAAAGAAAAGAAAAAAGAGAGAGAGAAAAAAAGAAGAAGAGGTGATCACCACAGTATGGCAATTCATGCAGCCAGCAACATGACTCCAAAAGTTAGGATTTCAAATACGCTGTACAATATTCATGACCTGTAAAGTGATGATCTACATGATATGACCGCCATGCCAAATTTGACTCTTTGTTCTATGGTTAACAACTGCTTGGAACCTGACTAAAACCACAACACAGAATCATGCAAGGCTTGGTGGCCTCAAAGCCGACACCCATCACAACTGACCATGCCAGAGCTTGTCGACGAGGCGAGAAGCAAAGTAGAAGACACTGTGGGCGATGGTGGTGTAGGCGTTGGTGCTAGCCAATGGCAGGGCAGCCTGCTCCCCAAGCAACACATCTGCTGCCAGCAGGTGCTCCATCAACACTGACAGCATTGTCGTCTGGAACTCCCTCTGCTGGGCGCGACTCGCGTGGTCTGGGGCAGCCTGTATGGATTGAATTGCAAAAAGACTAGCATCAATAATAGTACTTGATGCCAAATATGCATCAAGGTGCACAACAATAGGCCTTAGCCACCTACACAGACTGTACCCTGGCATGCAAGAAATACACAGTAGTTAAAATCCAAGGTCATGACATAAAAAACAACAACAAAAAACCCACTGCCTTTATTGCCTATGTACAGACTTTTGTCATATGCTGCAGTTACAACTGCTGTTTACATTACAACAATGCTGTTAATGAATCTTAGTTCAAATGAAGAACAAAACTGACTGAATTCACAGAGAACAAGGCAATCACAGAAGACTAAAGATCATTACTATTAAAATTATGATGATTGGGTCACTTCTTCTTTTCTAGTTTTTTTTTCCCCTTCCCTTTTTTTCTTTCTACACTGGCACACTGAACTGCTATCACGGATAAAGCCCAGAGCAAAAATAACAAAAACAACAGCAATAATAACAGCAAAAACTCTGAAATAAGCCCCTGCCATTTTTTTCTTTTTTTTCACTTTGTAACACCACAAGCAAACAACAACTGTTTTGTCACCTCCAGCATAACGTCCAGCACAGCGCCCAGCTTGGTGGTCTGCTGGGAAAAACTGTCAATGACCAGCATGCGCAGAAAGTCGATGATGACCCGTCGGGCAGGGTGAGGCGTCAGGTGGTTGAACACATCTTTGTCCAGCAACTTCACCAGCACAACCGGCTCCGAGTCGGGAAAAGGCTGCACACACAACACAAATCAGTGTTCTCATGGGTGAAAGTTCCGGTTTTATCACTAAACAAACTTACCGAGGTCCTCAAGCAACCAACAACAGAAGCAAGAACACAGGAAGCTCAATACAAATGCAAGACTGAAATCTTTGTTCCCAACTTCCTGTTCTAAACAAACTGGGGAACTGATGGAACAGAGCGTGGCACTCAAATCATCCTTTTTACCAGTTAAACACCAAGCTGCCGCTAGTGAAACCTGCACAGTAAGAGTTAAATCTCATGAACAGCATTACATGCACCAGCAACATCAGGTCACAGCAGCCACCTGGATCTAAAATTTCAGAACACCAGCAACGTTAGGACACAGCAGCCACCTGGATCTAAAATTTCAGAACACCAGCAACGTTAGGACACAGCAGCCACCTGGATCTAAAATTTCAGAAACACCAGCATCGTTTGGACACAGCAGCCACCTGGATCTAAAATTTCAGAACACCAGCATCGTTTGGACACAGCAGCCACCTGGATCTAAAATTTCAGAAACACCAGCAACGTTAGGACGCAGCAGCCACCTGGATCTAAAATTTCAGAAACACCAGCAACGTTAGGACGCAGCAGCTGCCTGGATCTAAACCTTCACTGAAACTTCCCTGCCTCCTTACCTTGTACTCCTCATTGGGCGTGGTGACGTCGCTGCTGTAGTCGGGCAAGGGGTAGGGGAAGAGTGTGGCCACCAGGGCGGTGATGAACTCCCCAGCCATGCAGAGGGTGCGGAAGTCGGCCACGTTGATGTAGAGGTACATCAGGAACTGGATCAGTGTCGTGGGGTGGTCCTCCTCCCCATCCATGCTGCCAGGTGGGGTCCTGTGGGGGCTGGAGCTGCCCACGCAGTCCTCAGCTGGAAGCTGCAACACAGACTTTGCAGCTCAGTTCTGCAACACAGACTTTTCAGCTCAGTTCTGCAACACAGACTTTTCAGCTCAGTTCTGCAACACAAACTTTTCAGCTCAGTTCTGCAACAAAGACTTTTCAGCTCAGTTCTGCTCTGCAACAAAGACTTTTCAGCTCTGTTCTGCTCTGCAACAAAGACTTTTCAGCTCTGTTCCGCTCTGCAACAAAGACTTTTCAGCTCTGTTCTGCTCTGCAACAAAGACTTTTCAGCTCTGTTCCGCTCTGCAACAAAAACTTTTCAGCTCAGTTCTGCAACAAAGACTTTTCAGTTGAGTTCTGCTCAGTTCTGCAACAAAGACTTTTCAGCTCAGTTCCGCAACAACAAAGGCTTTTTAGCTCAGTTTATTTCAGATTCAAGATGGTATTAAACTGGCTGAGAAAATCCATATGCACTCTACTCAGGCGGGAGAAACCCCCAGTTTGTATGTCCAAAGGGGACTGACCTGGTTGAGCATGCTGCGGACCATGGCCAGAATGACCATCGCTGCATCTGGACACAGGTCCACCTGCTCTCTGGCCACCACCACCGGCTTGCTGGCTGGAACCCCAAATATCACAGTCCACACAGCATCCAGGCTTAGCTGCAACACAGAAAGAACACCAAATATCAGTCTACATAGTGTCTAAGCTTTGCTGTAACACAGACAGAACACCAAATATCAGTCTACAGTGTCTAACCTTAGATGCACCACAGAACACTAAATATCAGTCTACATGGTGTCTAAGCTTAGCTGCAACACACAGAGAACACCAAATATCAGTCTACATAGTGTCTAAGCTTTGCTGCAACATGGACAAAACCCCAAATATCAGTCTGCACAGTGTCCAGGCTTAGCTGCGACACAGAACACCAAATATCAGTCTACATAATGTCTAAGTTTAGTTGCAACGCTGAAAGAACCCCAAATATCAGCCTACACAGCATTCAAGGTTAGCTGCTTCACAGACTGAACACCAAATAATAGTCTGCACAGTGTCCAGGCTTAGCTGTGACACAGAACGAACACCAAATATCAATCTACACAGTGTCCAGGCTTATCTGCAACGCAGAAATAACCCCAAATATACACCAGCCTACCCTAGAGCAACCAAACTTCTGCAAGGGAGGCTGAAAGCCTACCCATGCTGAGGGAAGAGGTTGCAGAGGCTGAGCATAGCCGGAGAGCAGGGAAACGGCGGCACACCCACCTGTATATCGTCCGGCAGTTCCCGGGTGTGCTGGCCCAGCATGAGCTTCATGAGGAGGAAGAAGGCAGCAGGTATGTGGGTGTGATGAGGCAGCAGCCACTGCAACACCTGGAAGCCAGGCACGCAGCACACCTCCATGTTCACCTCGTGGGCACTCTCCTTGGCCCCGGCCCCCACGTTGAAGCCTGGGAAATGCATACCTTACTGAGGACTGGCGTTAGTTTCTATCACCCAAAGGGTCGTTAGCAGGCAGTAATCAGTGACATTGCTGTTGACTGCTTTTATATAGCATTATTCTCTGATTTTGAGCAGAGTCAATGTGCTCATGTTTGATTCTACATGAGTGAATCGCTTTTTACAGCACTTAAAAATATATAAAAATCCACCGGTGGTGTACATTGTTGTGCAGTGGCTGTTTATCAAGGAAGAGACTAAGATATAAACAGGTTTCTCAAACAGTGGCGTTCTTACTAATGTCAGATGTTAAAAAGCGACAGTTCTTTGAAATCTCTACATAAATAAATGGAGGTAACTGCCCCATCACAAAGTTCAAAGTTTGTATCCCCCCACCCCCCTTCCACAAACACCTGCTAATCTTTTAAAAAAACAAAAACCTGCACCAAAGACTACTCTTTGAACAAAGCCAGCTTGTCTCTCATGTTAAGGCTGGTTTGTAAACAAAGGTTTAAGTGTGTCTGTGACTGGAGGAGTTATCAACAGCAAAGGCAATACTTCTAGTTGGTGTACTTATTAAATCTGTCACTTACAGTTTTTATTAAATCTGTCACTTACAGACTGTTTACAGTTCCCATGCACAGTTAGCTAAACTTTCTATGCAACCATGACAATAACCTTGGCCTGTGAAATGTCTACAACTCAGTCAGTTAGATGCAAGTAAAATCATGCGACACATACATACAAAATAAATCCTCCCCCCCCCCCCCCCCCCCAAAACAGAGTAAATCACTACCTAGCATGACAGCCATTTGATTTTTCAGCACATTTTCAGTGTCTGCCAGCCAGCCACCGCGGTGGGTGCCTTCTCGGAATCGACGTGTGTTCTCCGGGCTGCGCAGCATGGTGATCAGAATGTTGAGCGCCAGCTGGACGGTGGTGGGGTGGAGGTGTTCTTGCATGAAGAGCAGCAGCCAGTCAAAGCCCAGCACACGCTGCAGTTCCTCGCACATTCTGTGGTGCCAGAAAAGGCCCAGAGTTAACATCCAAACTCTCCCCAAACTCAGCTCTTCAAGCTGTCCTCCTGATATAGTTCTGTGTGTGTGTGTGAGTATGTATGATCCTGTGTGTGTGAATGTGTGTGCATGTGCATGTGTGCATGTGCATGTGTGAGAGTGTGTGTGTGTGTGTGTGTGTGTGTGTGTGTGTGTGTGTGCATGTGTGTGAGTGTGTGTGTGTGTGTGTGTGTGTGTGTGTGTGTGTGTGTGTGTGTGTGTGTTGGTGTGTGCATGTGTGTGTGTGTTGTGTGTGTGTTGAGTGTGTGACGTGTGTGTGTGTGCATATGTGTGTGTGTGTGTGTGTGTTTGTGTGTGTGTTAGAGTGTGTGCGTGTGTGCATGCGTGCATGTCAGATACAGACAGAGAGAAAGAGAGTGCATGTGTGTGTACGCATGCTATGTTGTCAGGGCCTGCTTCTTCGTGCCTTTTATTTTTAGTTGATTTTTTGTGTGTATATTATTACACCTGTAGGTGCTGTGAATCCTGCTTTGTAGTGTGCAAGTTTATTATTTTTTTCTGTCTCTGTGTTTTCTGTTTTTGCTTTCATTTAATCAAGTTACGTGATCCGATGGAGAAATAGCATACAAAAAAATTAATACATTATCATGATGATCATCAAATACTGCTTTATGCCCCCATATTTTCCAAACAATGAAAGTTGTACATCAGATTCAGAAATACCCGTTGTAACTGAAAACTAAAAGTGGGGTCCAGGGGCATGAACCCTGGTGGGGGGCAAAGAGTGAAGGCCCCTGAACCATAGTGGGGGGGGGGGGGGGGGGGGGGGGGGGCAAAGAGCGAAGGCCCCTGAACCCTGGTGGGGGGTAAAGAGTGAAGGCCCCTGAAGCTGAATGTTTTTTGCCAACTTATTCACAAAAAAACAGCCCTAGAAAGTACTCAGATACAGTCTCATACATTTCTCTCTCTTGTGTAAATCTCAAGAATGCCCCCTGCCACCTATCAACTGGGAAAATTCATCTACTGGCAGACAAATCTGCTGTCCAAAAGTTGTGTTTTTAACAACCCTTAGCTCATCACTCTCCTATTAATTTCAGTTCTGTTAGACATCTCAGAAATCCACACGTCATCAATCTCATGCTCATAGCAGCACTCGACTCACGTCTGGTTGATGGTGTGTGACCCAGGGGGCAGCACCAGTTTCAGCACCACCTTCAGCAGGATGTTGCGAACTCGCACATTGTGCTGTTGTGTTGCAGTTGTACCATCACCTGCAACAGCATACAATCCACTGGTCCAGATATCTGCCAACAAAATCAGATTTATTTGTTTGCACCCCTTTCATTCACAGCATTCAAACTTAGGGTGTTAGTCTACATGGAAATCAATGTTCTCTATTAAAAAAAAAAGCCTTTTATATCAAAAGACCAAAAGTAAGACGTGCCAATCAACACCTGCACAGTTAAGCACTGGCATGCTTTCATCAAGCGTTTTTAACCAAAGTCTGTGTACCCACTCTTGTAAGCAAGTTTCGAGAGCTGTGAGAAAGGGTTCTCCTGATCAGACTTTTCAGTCCCCCAAAGAAAAATGTTCACCTGAGATGCTTTGCTGCAAGCTGAGCTGCCTGAAGTCGGTGTAGGCTGTCCCATTGTCTGTGTTGTTCTGCTCTGATGTTGCTTCTCGCTGAAGGTCCAGTGACCGTTCGGCGAAGGTCACGCGGGGCATTGTTGACACCAGAAAGTGACCCAGTCTGAACACAACCAGATGTAGGGAAAATTAAATGCAATTTTCACATCAAATGCTCCATTAAAAAATTCTTATACAATGACAAAATTATGCTAACGAACAGAAACAAAATTCAAACAAAATCTGGAGATTAAAATCTCCCTTGCTTTCCTAAAAAAGTATCAGCATGTGCTATCTTCACTTGCATTCAAGGACATATTCACTCAACAGCCTACATTCAATTTTCTTCCCTCCTGAATTTCTCACCTTTGCCACTACAGAAGAAGAGTGGGTTGAGCACCCAGGTGAGCAGTTTACTGATGATACCTGCGACTGTGTTGGTGATGTGCTAGAACAGTCCTGTGTAGCACAGGCTGTGAAATTGTTGCTAACAGCAAAGCAAAATAATACACAGGAACCTTGATCAAAGAACACTCTCACGAGGAACGGCCACAGTTTTAAGACTCCTTTTTTATTTCATAAAATCCACCTTACTTATTTCCAATTAATTATACTACTTATTTCCATGTAATCATACTATAACCTATCTAAATGTAACAGATGTGAACTTTTATTTTCCATGTAAACAAGCCCTTCACCAATGACCACCCTTTCTACTGCATTTCCCCGTTGATTTGCCCCAATATATCTGTCATGGTTGACTGGACGATATATCTGTCATGGCTGACTGGACGATATATCTGTCATGGTGGACTGGGCGTTAAAAACCAATTTCCTTCCTTCTCTGTTGATACTGGGGAAAGGTGGTCTTTCACGCAAGCAGAGTGGAAACGATAATACCTCAAGAGGCCATGTGGGTCTGGAGCCCCGATGAGCAGCTCACAGATGACGCTGGCAATGGTGCTGGTGGTGGACAGGGACAGCTGCGGGTCGCGCAGAACGGTCAGCAGCTTGGTCACCAAGCCCATGCCTCGCATCAGCTCACAGTTGGTCTTTGACTCGCTGTGCCAGAACAAAGCGCGCTCATTTCAGTAAAATAATGTCTTTATGACAAAGTTCAGAAGACAGAAAACAAGCAACAGATCATGCATACAAAAGCACATACAGTACATGCTGAAGGTTGGCCAGCATCTTATTCCCTATTTCCAGTGAAATTTATATGGTGAAGGTTGACCACTAGAACCAGTACCTCTTTATTTCTAATAAAATTTATTGAAGGCTGACCACTAGAACCCAGTACCTCTTTATTTCCTATAAAATTTATATACTGAAAACTGACTACTAGAACCCAGTACCTCCATATTTCCAATAAAATGTACATATAGAAGGTTGACCATCTGAACCCAGTACCTCTTTATTTCCAATAAAATTTATATATCGAAAGTTGACCACTAGAACCCAGCATCTCCCTTCTATCTCCAATAAAATAGTATATTCACAACAAAGTTCAGAAGAAACAGAAAACAAGCGACAAATCATACGTAGAACAGCACAGGAAGTAAAAGCACATAAAGTATATATATATTTAAGAGCTGACCACAAGAATCAAGTATCTCCCTTCTTCTCTCCAATAAAGATACACAGTTCTTGCAGAGTGAGTAAGTAATTTGGTGTTTTACGCCCAGTCAACCATTACGGTTATCTCAGGGCATTCAGTTCAGTTCTTGCAGAACAATACGTACAAAATACATAAAAGAATAAATCATGCAAAACAAAACATGACTCAACACGCATGTCATGGAATCCTTCAACAGATGGATGCATTTCATAAATGAAAACAAATTGTTTTAGACTAATCAACCAGGATTTTTCTTCTTCTTCTCATTCAGTGACTGTTTGTCTTGTGGTCAACATAAAACCATTATTAAGTATTTATAATGTATCACACAAAGCTACTGCAAGTTTACACTGATTAAAGACAGGCGAAATAATATGAAAATGGATAGAAAAATTAGAATTAAATAACACCAGGCTCAATTTCTATCTTAACAATGCCAGACACAGACACAGCTGAAACACAGCAACATGAAAAAGTTACACTGGATTCTAACCTGGAGTCGGTCAGCAGCTCATAGAAGTGTTCATACAGCGACCGCTGCAGGTCCCCTGGTGCCTTGTGCCACACCTGAAGCACACAGCATGAGTTTCACCTCACTGATTTTCACTGGCAGATGCTACACCCCTCCACTTCATCTGCCACCCATTGTTTCTGCTCGTACAGATCTTATTTCCTGGAGACTCTAACAGATAATAATCAATCTAATAATATTGATTACAGCACCAGTTCAAAAAGGGCATTCATTCTCACACAAAAACCCCCAGAAGAACTGCTTGGTGTAGATTACATCAAAAAGGGCATTCATTCTCACAAAACACACACCAGAAGAACTGTTTGGTGTAGATTCCATTCAAGGTAAGACTTCATTTGACTTATTCCTAGTGGCAGAAGCAACACTCCTTAAAGTAACCTGTGTTCTCAGAACACATTTCATTGAAAAGGCAGAAGAGATCAAAATTAAAAATAAAAAAAATCAAGGACATTCTGTCAAGATGCCCTGTTGGTTTTCTTTTGAACTGAGAAGCAGACTTTCATGAATGACAATGTGCAGAACTGGCTGCACAAACAACGTCATTATCAAGCATCCAAGCATCACTTGTGGCCTGCCACCAACTCTGTGAAGTGAGTATGTGTTTTGTTGTGTTATGTTGTGTTGTGTTGTGTGTGTGTTTCATTGTGTTGTGTGTGGTTGTGTTGTGTTTGGTGTGTGTGTGTGTGTGTATGTGTGTGTGCATGTGCATGTGTCCATGCCACGGACAGTGAGGGATAGAGAGAGACATGAAATGCATGATTAAACCAGGCGTACTGCTATACTGAGTCTTACATATGTCTCATAAAAGGATTCAGTGCATTAGAAATGCATTTACTAAGTATCATGCTCAGGTTGCCCAAGGAGTTGGATCAAAAGAGGATGCGGGCAGCCATCGGGACAGCTATGATACCTGGCAGCATTCTGCACATCCAGTCCTGCTAATTACTACTAACAAAGGCACCTCTGATGGAATTTATGGACCCTGTATTTACTCACATGCCAGGTGAGATTACTGTAGGTAATTCAAGTTTGTTATGTTTATAGGATGTCTTTTGAGCACCAATTAACTCCCTTTGTTTGCTGATGCTACTGATAAAACTTGGGATTTTACTTTTTTTTTTAAATCGAGAGAATTTAAAAACAAAATTCCTAATAAAAAATGTTTTCAACCTTCTGTCTAGTTGGCCAAAATGTGTTTGAGAAGGCCAGTTCCTTTGAGCTGACTCCACAGGTGAAAGGCTGTGACAGCACAATCCGAGGTTTGAAGCTCACCTCAAGATCACAGAGCAGGTCCTCAAAGGCGACCTTGTTGGGGATGATGGCGCTCTCCCGCCCAGAGTCCAGAGACCCCACGAGGGAGAAGGTCAGGTGCAGGATGTGGCTGTTGAGAAGCGACGTCTTCTTCTTGTACAGCATGGCCAGCAGCTTCAGACAAAAAGCAGCGCTCAGTAATAATGTAAACCAGGCTCCACAGGCAAGTGATCGATTAACTCTTTCAGTCCCAGTAAACACTGCTCAAAGAGAGGGGAGGGGAGAGAGGGGTGGTACAGAAAGAGGGGGAGATGAGGGCAGAGTGAAGAGTTGGGGGGTGGGGGGTGGGAGAGAAAGTAAGAGGGGAGAAGGGAGGAGGGGGTGGGGGAGGGGGGGGGGGAGAGAGTGCATTTCTTAGGCACTTCCCAGAATATTAAGAGATGGGAGTTTACACCTGACACAACACTGTCACCACTGAAATGATTTCTGCATGGACTTGGGCAGTGATACATTTGACTGACATTCCATTGTGGAGGGCACAGCCACCAGAGACAGCGTTGATTAACCCCGACATTTGAAGACAAGGATGAACTGCTGCTAAGATTCAAATCTACAGCCAATGTTCAGATATGGACTGAAAAATGTTTTTGTAAAGGATGGAAATTCTCATCCAATCTGTGACTTTCATTTGATTTGTAACAAGAAACATAACTCTCATCTAATCTGTGACCAGAAATAAGCATACCTTACTAAAAACATATTCATCTGTGGATTTACAAGACATACCTGGTACCCCCTGATGCGGTCCATGTCCCACATGGAGGCATGGTTGCTGCGGACAACACAGACAAGAGCCTTGACAGCAGCATACAAGCCCTCCACGTCTGTTGCCATGGCGATGAGGCCCAGCAAGCAGGATGTTCCACCCACATTTTCCAGCATGCGAGCCACAGGCTTGGGACAAAAGGTTCGCACACCTACGGACAGACACAAGTGACTGTCAGATACGTATTAGTTTCCTTCTTATACAAATAAAAAGAAAGGAGAAAACACAATGAATAGAGCTTTCTTTGAAGTAAGACTAAGAAAGTCAAATGCTAAACATTACACAGATGGTAAAGCAGCAAATACCCCCCCCCCCCCCCCCCACCCACCCCAAAAAAGTAGTTAAGTTTTAAAACCCATGTACAGCCTAAGTGAAACAAAATTGAGTTCTTAAGAACAAGATAAAAACAAATCCAAACAAAAACACAACCTTGTGTGGTGTGTGCTAAAGTAACAACAAGTCATCAGAAATCCTGTTCAGCAGTTAAGAAAGCAGCCAATGTTCACAAATCCAACCTTGAAGTGACCTACCGAGGTATCCCATGAGCACAGCGCCCAGACTGCGAGCTGGGCCAGCCAGGTGACCTGCAGCGTTGTGAAGAATTCTGATGGGCGTGGCATTCTCGTGGGCCGACATTGCCAGCTAACAAACACAGGATATATATATTATATACACTTTATTTTGCTTTGCTATACATTTACATCATAAAACTTTTATCATTTCCTTTACCAAACATTAGCTAAAAGGGTAATGTTACTGAGGTTTGAAAGAAGAAAGGTACCTAACACAAAGAATAAAAATATTTCCAGTAGACATGTTGTATTTGTTACAAATCAAAGATATATAATTCAATCTTTGAAACATGTTCAGGCGGGGGGAAAGGATGTCTAAATCTGCCTGTCAGTCTTATAATAGTAAATCTCAGCAACTAACTGGCTGCAACATTTGCATTGCTGGGAAAAAAGAACCAAAGTCACTGGAAAGAGAGTGACCATTAACTGAACTCTTATCAGAATGGTAAACCAATGCAGATTCAAACTTTTAGCGATGGGTCCATCATCACACCACCCCACTGCCACAACCACTTCACCAAGAGTTTGCAAGCTTGTGCTCTACATGTAAAGTAAGCATAGTGCTTAACGTCCACAGAAACCATAAGGCTTATTAGGGATGGGTACTCTACACGTGTATAGAATACTGTGTTTAGCTAATACGTATCACGCAAGCACTCAGGGTGTTGATGAGCTCATGATAAATGTGTATTATTATTTATTTTTTTAAAGCACTTTGAGACTATGCAGCACACACACTGTAGACTTCACGTACACATAAGCACATTTCAGTGCAGGAAGGAGGTGGAAGGGAGTAACTCTCGTACTATAATTCAGTGCACAATTCTTCATGACTGGTAATATGATCTGCTAGGGAAATCCCCTCTGCAGCAGCAAGGGAAACAACCCACAATTCGCTTTTCTGCATGGCAAACCTGACAAATGCTCAAGTTGATCCACAAGGGAAATCCCAGCTGCATGGGAAACAACCCACAATTCACTTCCCTGCATGGCAAACCAGACAAATATTCAAGTTGATCCACAAGTGAAATCTCAGCTGCAAGGGAAATAACCCATAATTTACTTCCCTGCTTGGCCAGCCAGACAGCAATATTCAAGTTGAGTGCTGTGACAGTGGAATGAGCCCTGACCTGCTTGGCGATGGACTTGCTGTCAACCTTGTTGTAGACTTTGCGCACTTTGGCCACGGTCAGTTGGCACATGGCGTGGGCGTGAACTGCTAGCATGACTTTCTCTTCAGAGATGAACGGTCCACACAACTCATTCTCCTCTGCAACAAATAAAGGTGGTTCAAGGTTAACTGATTAACTTAAGTTTGCATTTCTCTCTCTCTCTCTCTCTTTGGTGGGTGTGGGGGTATACAGTGCCCATCTTTGAAAGAACAAAACTGTACAGTTCAAGAACTGGGTCCATCAAGAACTAAAGATCATGTCAGGGATAATGTATACACTGAATGCATCTCTTTCCAAGCACACATAAGCTTTTTACAACAACAACAAAAAACAAAAAACAGTCTCAAAGAGGGGTTTGTTTTCATGGAAAAATAGACAGTTTTGTTTCAGGAAAGTGGTCTCAAAGAGTTTTTGGAGGTAGGTTCATTTACACAAAACAGTAAAGGCTTGCGACAGAAAGGTGGCCTTAAACAGGGTGGTCTTTGGTAAGGGGTTTATCTATGTGGAAATGTGAAGATTTCCATTTCAGAAAGGTCTTCAGCTGAGTAAATGACTCCTCATGTAACAAGAACAGAGTGAATATGCTTGAGAGCTGGACAGCCCTATATAAAAAGTGATCAATAAATAAAAAATGAGGGAGGATCTTTCCTGAGCAGTTGCACACTGCATCAGACCAACCCTTCCACTACTGCTCACCTGACAGTGGGGCCTGAAGGCTGCCCACGTAGGTGGGCCCCAGGTGGTAGATGGAGGTGATGACGGAGGAGGACACGATGTCTTCCAGCAGGTAAAGGGGCCCTTGCCGCCACGAGAGGCGGGACTGGCGGCGAAGCTGCGGGGGGGAGCCGATGTAGGCAAACACGGAGGTGAAGGCGGAGGGGCTGGCTGTTCCTCCCCCACCAAGGTTCGGTGAGATGTAGTGCAACTGTGAACATAAAACGGTGTTGTCCCAGAAACAAGTCGTACCTAAACTGGTAATGCTCAGAAAAAAAGGCAGTAAAAGAGATGATGAAAGCTACCAGTCCAACACATAGGCAACTGTATAAGCTGCTTCAGAACTAAATCCAGTCTAACACATAAGCTGCCTCAGAATTAAACAAGAGCATGTAGTGGTTGCACATTATCTTTATGGAAATTAAGGCAAAGAACTGGGAAGATGTGTTTGCCAACAGAAGTCAGAACACAGAACAAGACCCACAACAGTTCAGACAGAACTATCTCTATCAGGTATAAACATATACAGAAAAGAAGATGGATAGGCCCAAAACAACGAAACCAACCAACCAACAACAACAAAAAACAAGCAAAGAAAAAAAACTACATATTAGTCACACAATTTTTTTCTCCCCCAAAATAAACAAAAAACACATCACAGCAACTGTTAAGGATGGACACAAGGCCAGACTCTTTCTGCTCAGCCAAGTCACAATAACTACTGACCTTCTGCGTATCCACGTGGTCCCCGTCCACAAAGAGACTGACGCTGCTGTTCTTCATGATGCCAGCACGGTGGAAGATCAGCATCAGGTGGTGCCACTGTCCTTCCTGTGTCAGCTCTGGACACCAGAACCTCACAGTGTTGTCGCTCAGTCCAGGGTCTTGCTCAAATTCACACCCATTGCCTGCACAAACAGCAATGAAAGTCGGTGTTACCGAAGTAGGTGTCTCTAAAGGTGGTGTGACTAAAAGATAGCGCTACCAATGTGACTGTTACCAAAGTAGATGTTACCAAAGTAGGTGTCACTAAAGGTGGTGTTACCAAAGATGGTGTTGCCAAAGATGGTGTTAACAATGTCGCTGTTACCAAAGTTGGTGTTACCGAAGCTTTTGCATCACTGCTGGTATTACCTGCTTTGGTAGCACTGCATTTGGTAACACCATCTTTTGGTAACATTTACTTTGGTAACACTAACTTTGGTAATACTGTGATATCAGCACCTTTGGTAAAAAAACAAACAAAAAAAAACAGCTTTAGGTAATACCAACTTGAGTCAACTTTAGTAACACCAGCAACCCTCCAAAATCTTATAAAAAATAATTTTTAAGCTTAACTATCAGGGACTTTTTCTACCACTGTGATCAAGAAGTCACAGACAAGAAGAAACAATTTGCTCATGCAGGCAGAAGAGGTACCCCACAAGAATGATTCTATGCCACTGACCTGACTCCATGCAACTGACTTGACCCCAAACCTGACAATCCACACAACTGACCTGACTCTACATGATTGTCCTGACTTCACACACATGACTTAATCCACACAACTGACCTGACTCTCCATGACTGACCTAACTTCGCACACATGACATAATCCACACAACTGACCTGATTCTACACGACTGACCTAACTTCACCCACATGACATAATCCACACAACTGACATGACTCTACATGGCTGACCTGACTCCACACACCTGACTTAAACCACACAACTGACCTGACTCTACATGACTGACCTGACAACCCATGCAACTGACCTAAATCCACAGATCTGACTTACACCACAAACTGACCTGACTCTACATGACTGACCTGACTCCACACACCTGACTTAAACCACACAACTGACCTGACTCTACATGACTGACCTGACTCCACACACCTGACTTAAACCACACAACTGACCTGACTCTACATGACAGACCTGACAACCCACGCAACTGACCTGATTCTACACAACTGACCTGACAATCCACACAACTGACTTCAACCACAACTGACTCAATCCACACCACTGACCTGACACTGGCATGTAGGACTCCTGAGTGGTGACGATCAGTGCCCTGTCTCGCGACGTCAGAAACACGCTCAGGCAGATGAGGTTTTCATCACGGCCTTGGATGTTGCGCACCACCGTCAGCAGTCGTACTGGGTGGCCATCGCTGCCAGCATTGCTGAATTTGTCCACGCAGAACCAGGTCGACAGAGTCAGGCCCGACTGCGGAGGGAACACTCGCTCTCCTGTTAACACAACAACAAAAGGTATTGTATAGTGTGACAAACGGTTTTGCATAACAACAAGCAGCACTGCAACAGTGACAGAAACAGCACTATATTATTCCTGAAGTGCAACACAGTGAAGACATGGTAGTGGTGTACACATACTTGGAAATTATAATCACAAGAGAAAGCAAATCAGTAATTGGTCACAGGAAAGACCAGAGAAAAACACTATAAAAACAACAACATTTGGCTCCTAACAAAACAAGACAATAAAATGGGAACTTCCAGCAGAAGATAACTCGGCAATATCAAGGAACCCGTAGCTGAGCACTGCATTCTAAAACTTCTGCATGTTACTTTAGTCACACAATAAGTCATGAACTTTAACAAACTTTTACATGTTACTTTATGCATACACTAATTCATGAACTTTAACAAACAAAACAACACCTATGCATCAAAACGTTGGACTGACCATGAAACCCTCTTCAGTGAACTGGCATCCAAACTCAGAGATATTTTTTTAAAGGTCATCCAAACTCAGTGATTTTATTTATTTATAAAGTCCAGTAAATTTTAAGGAAACAAAAACTGGTGAAAGTTTCTATGTAACAAGCCACTGTGGAACACACCTGTGCCTATGCCCCCAATAACGACGGGCTCAGAAGTGCCCACCACACCCCCAACCACAGAGGGAGTGGGCGGCCCCTGTGGGGCTATGCTGGGCAGGTACAGGCACGCAAAGCCCTCAGCAGCCATGTCAAACTCCACGAACGCCGGCGTCACCGAGGCCCCGTGCATCCTGGCGTCTCTGGGCGTTGTCATGGAGACAAGGCACTTGATGCGGGTCAGCGGGACGGGGCGGCCCGCAGACTGCAGTTTGCGCTCCGTGTCCATCGTCGCTTCCTTTTCCTCCATGCCCACCGACCAGCTGATGATGTCCGGGTCATGCCAAGGGAGGGAGCTCTGGTCCTGGTATTCCTCTTCCACTGAACGGCAACTCAGTGGGGAACCAAGGCGAAGGAAGTCTCTGTAACAGTAGATGTTCAGAACTGCTTTAGCAACAGTTTGTTTCTGGAGCTGTATCAGCAGGGATCCAAGGCAGAGACCAGTACCCCTGCAAAAGCTGAGTTCAATACTGGCATAGGTTTCTGTATGAAGCTATTTCTGTCACTGACACTACTTGTTTACCACACTACCAGTTATGCTGCAGCTTTAGCTTCTTCATCAATCCCTCTCACACTGGAATCTGACCGCAATGAAATATATACATACATGGGTGGTGCATGGGGCAGGTTGTCTAATCTGTCAGTCAGCTCACCCCAAATTGTCTAATCCATCAGACTGCTAACCCCAAGTTGACTAACCTGTCAGACATCTAACCCTAAGTTGTCTAACCTGTCAGACAGCTAACCCCAAGTTGTCTGTGAGTCAGCTCACCCCAAGTTGTCTAACCTGTCAGTCAGTTCACCCCAAGTTGTCTGTCAGTCAGCTCACCCCAAGTTGCCTAACCTGTCAGTCAGCTCACCCCAAGTTGTCTAACCTGTCAGTCAGCTCAACCTAAGTTGTCTAACCTGCCAGACAGCTAACCCCAAGTTGTTTGTCAGTCAGCTAACCCCAAGTTGTCTAACCTGCCAGACAGCTAACCCCAAGTTGTCTAACCTGCCAGAGAGCTAACCCCAAGTTGTCTAACCTGTCAGTCAGCTCACCCTAAGTTGTCTAACCTGCCAGACAGCTAACCCCAAGTTGTTTGTCAGTCAGCTAACCCCAAGTTGTCTAACCTGCCAGAGAGTTAACCCCAAGTTGTCTAACCTGCCAGAGAGCTAACCCCAAGTTGTCTAATCTGTCAGTCAGCTAACCCCAAGTTGTCTAACCTGCCAGACAGCTAACCCCAAGTTGTCTAACCTGTCAGACAGCTAACCCTAAGTTGTCTAACCTGTCAGACAGCTAACCCCAAGTTGTCTAACCTGTCAGAGAGCTAACCCCAAGTTGTCTAATCTGTCAGTCAGCTCAACCCAAGTTGTCTAATCCATCAGACAGCTCACCTCAAGTTGTCTAACCTGTCAGAGAGCTAACCCCAAGTTGTCTAATCTGTCAGTCGGCTCAACCCAAGTTGTCTAATCCGTCAGACAGCTCACCTCAAGTTGTCTAACCTGTCAGTTAGCCCAACCAAAGTCTCTAGATGCAGTAGCTTTAGGCCAGCCTTTCATACTTTTTGTTTTGTTTTTTGTTGTTGCTGGTACCTGTTGACATATTCTGTTATCTTGATGACCGTAACATCAATTTAATATCACTTTAAGTGAAAAGACTTTAAATAAAAAGGATGGAAAAATGGTGCACAGGGCGGGTCACCTAATCTGTCAGTCAGCTCACCTCAAGTCTCTGGGTGTCAACGACTGAGAGGCCAGCCTCTCAAACATGTGCTGGAGGGGTGGGTGCAGGGGGTGGGTCTCATCCGTGAGGGCAGCGCTGGCGTGACTCAGCAGCTCGTGAGGCAGTCCGCTGTCACAGAGGATCTGCTGGTTGCGCTCTGGCCGCAGCAGGGACTTCAGCATGAAAGCGGTGAACAGCTGCAGCTCCAAAGCCAGCTGGTGTGTAACAAAATCACCATTGCCCCCGTTATAATTTAAAGCCAATCCGGAAAGAAACTTACCACATGAGGACAAACAATATTTCATTGTTCTTTTCTCTCAATAAACCATCACCATGACAGTACTGATGCCATACAAGTTAAGTCATAACTCTATCATTCCCCTGAAGCTCAAATGTTGGCACATGTTGGTTTCATTTAATAGGTTTTTTTGTTCAAGTTTGATTCTCTCCACCGCCCTGATATAACCGCACTGGTTGACTGGGCGTAAACCACCAATTTATTTACTTACTTACTTGATTCTCCCCATCCTGTTTAATTCTGTTGCATATCCAGGATGACAATTAAAAGCAACATATTTTTTCGAATGCTGAAAATTCCAGCATACAAAATACGCCCCAGTCGTACGGGTAAGCAGGTCTGAGAGTGTGTACTGAGCGACAAAACTCTTCAAAACCCAAAGTTTCCATCAGGACTGTGACCACTACCTTGCTGTCCTGATGCTCTATGGCGGGGAGCAGGTGGAAGATGGACAGCACGGCCCCAGCATGCACCACCACGGGGTCTGGCTGTCCGTTCAGGCTCAATCCCATGCTGCCTGTGCTGCTGCGCTTGGGGCGCATTCCCGATGCTTTCTCCCCGCCTGACCCCTCCTCCGACATGGAGGTGTACTTCCGCAGGCACGGCGAGTCTGACCGCAGGTGGCTGGGTCTGGAACCGTGATGCCAAGAAAAGGTGAGTCAAGCCACTGTGGGGTGGGCAACCATTGGGAGTGATTTGTGTGATGAAACATGATTCCCTTCCAAACAGAGCTTCTGTAAGCTTCTCGGCAACACTCGGGGATATTCCTCACTGTGTCATAATTGGCTAACACTGAAACAGATCATGCCACTTACAGGACTGGGTATTGCTGCTCTCGTGGCAGCTGTAGCTTTACCTGAGTGACTAAATTTTCCATGAAGGATTAATGATTTTTTCTTTCTTCTCTATTTAATTGGCACTCTTTGAGAACAGAATGTAGATATCTACATTACATAGCAGGGTAAAACTGCATACATGCATGCTAGAACACACACACACTCACCCCCCCCCCCAACACACACTCTCTCTCACTCTGTCTAAACCTGAAATGTTACAAGACAGGAGACTGACGTTAAAAGCAATGCCTAGCACATGTTTTGAAACATGCAGTGAGATTTGAAGTCTGATGTTAAAAGCAATATCTGTCACATATCCTGTAACATAATTATGCTGTATTCACTGACAGGCTTTAGAGATTGTTGCCCTATGGTAAACCATTCCATGATGAGGTGCCTTCAAGATTATCATCATCATCATAACACACACGCACACACACACACACACACACACACACGCATGCACACACACACACATGCATGCACGCATGCACACAGACTCACATGCACACAAGCACACACACACACACGCATGCACACACACACGCATGCACGCACACACACACACTGGTAATGAGAGGATGAATCAATGTGGATAATAGATAAACTGGGTGTTTTAAGTCTGGGTCTTTGCCTTGTGAAGAAGGGATGTCAGTGGAGCTGGAAAACAAAAACACCCAGCAGCCATATCACATACTGCAGTCAGTTTGCAATAATAAAATTGTTTTTTTCTTCTGCAAAACCTTTCCTCATCTCAAACCAATGATCGCTTCAAAAATCCTTCAAAGGTAGCAAGCTGTGAATATCTCACCTGTCAAAGGCATCAAGAGACATGTCGTAAAGGTAACGCAGCATGGTGCACGCAGAGGCAAGCGTCGACGGTAGTGAGACTTTTAACCTGAAATGCAAATAAATGACACAAGTGATAGCTCAATAAGTGACAAAAGACCACACACACAAAAAAGAAGTAAATACATAAATAAAAAACATTTTTTTATATCCGGGGAACACCCACCCAAGCCTTCTGATCCAGGGAACGGCCCCCCAAATCCGTCTTTGTTTCAAAAACCCCCCCTTTCCACTTTGCATTAAAGATTCCATCCCTGAAGCATTAAGGACCCCCCTGAAAATCCTTGCGGGCAGCTGTTGAAACCTTGCGGGCCCAGACTGTCTTTTTTGAACCCTCTGGACCCACACTGTCCTTTTTTTGTAACCCATCTGACCCCCACCATCTGACCTTTTTGTAACCCATCTGACCCCCATGATCTGACCTTTTTTGGAACCCATCTGGCCCCCAATGATCTGACCTTTTTGTAACCATCTGACCCACACTGACCTTTTTGTAACCCATCTGACCCACATGATCTAACCTTGTTTGTAAGCCATCTGACCCACACTCTGACCTTTGTTTTGTTTTTACCCATCTTTTCAATCAATCGGTTGTGATAAGCATTTTCTTCAGGACATGCCCATTTCTATTTTGTCCAATCCACACGCTGTGGCAAATTTATCTTGTACAGAGGTCACCCCAAGACTACAAAGAAGATGACAGAAGAATATAATGTGCAGCCATACACTGTATATGTCTACGCTTTTATGTGGCACTAAAACGTGCATACATACAGAGGTTACCCAGTGACTACAAAGGAGAAGACAGAAGAATATAATGTGTGCAGTTGTACACTGCATATGCCTATGTTTTTCTGTGGCACTAAAATGTGCATGCATGTATGCTTTATACAATGCATCAATCACAAACTAGATCAGAATAATCACGCAGACCTTCATGAGCCACCACCAAGCAGAAGATTATGCTACTCAAACAATCTACACAGTTACAGCTATGTATCTAGTCTTAAACTGTCTACTGCAGTCATATATAAGCCTGCTGTTTACATACTTCTCTTCCTTGCAGTGTGCAAAGAGCTCAGCAAAAGCAACATGCACGTCAGACTCAGGATCAGAAGTGTAGGGCTCCTGGGAGGCAGGGATGTCAATGGTGCCAGAGAAACAGCCCAGCAGCCGCACGGCTTCAGTCAAGCTGTCGTAGCGCACCTAGAAATAACCAGGACAATGCACCACTGAGGAACAAAACCAGCCTGATGCTGTTCATCACAGAAATGACAGAAACACGTGTACAAGGCTCAGCGGGTGTCTTCTTTGCAGTGTGTGTGTGTGTGTGTGTGTGTGTGTGTGTGTGTGTGTGTGTGTGTGTGTGTGTGTGTGTGTGTGTGCATGCACGCTTGGTCCTTTTTTTGGTTGTACACTCTCTACTTAAAACTCAAAAGTGATGTAATCCTGAATATAATGTAGCTGGTTACTCTGACAGAAGAATAAGAAGGGGAAGCAGGTGGAAGAGACAGGAGAAAGACAGGATGAGGGAGGAAGAAGAGAGGAAGAGGGAAGAAGGAGAAAGCAGGAAGTGGAAGAGAAGGCAGAAAGACAAGGAGGAGGAAGAAGAGAGGAAGAGGGAAGAAGGAGAAGCCGGAGGAGGAAGAGGAGGAAGTAAGACAGGCAGCGGGAAGATGAGGAAGAGGGAAGGAGGATGAAAGAGAAGGAAGAGGGAAGAAGGAGAAGTAGGAGAACACATAAAATGGAGGAGGAAGAGAGGAAGAGGGAAGGAGAAGAAGAGGAAGATAGGAAGATGCGAGGAGGAGGGGGAAGAGGAGAAGCTGGAGGAAGGAGGGGGGAAGAAGAGAGGAAGAGGGAAGAAGAAGCAAGAAGAGGAAGAGAGGAAGATGGGAGGAGGAGGAGGAGGAGAAGCAGTAGGAGCGAGAAAGACAGAAAGAGGGAGGAAGAAGAGAGGAAGAGGGAAGAAGGAGAAGGAAAAGGAGAAGCAGGAAGGAAAGGAGGGAGAAAGAAGACAGGAAAAGGGAGGAAGAAGACAGGAAAAAGGAGACAAGACATAATTTTTACAGAAAACAGTTCCAGCCATTTCTTACAAACTCAATCATGGTTTAGAATGCTGATTGCTGCACAAAAAGCACACTTGATTTATCAGGTGAATCAATGACCTGTCTTATTTGTATATATAATTATATGGACCTCAATTTTCCTGCACAGTCTGGGTTTTTCAGTACAGCAACAGAACCAGATTACATTCAGTACCCACAGACCAATGAAATCCCCTCAAATTCACACACAGAAAAACCGATCACACTAAAACACACTAAACTCAATTTCAGAACATTTCCTTTAAAAAAAAGAAGTACTTCATTCGTTCTTCCATAGTTATCTACAGTTCTCTTTAAACTGTAATGTCAGTTGACAGAACTCACAATAATTTTTCTACAGAACATACTCACAGAGCTTGAAAAGGAGAAGATGCACAGATAAACCCCAAAGAAACACACCAAACCAAATCAAAAATTACATTGCATCCTTGAAGAAACCCACCATGCCACACCCAAATTGCATCCTAAAATGCCAAATCCAAAAACGTACCATTTGTGCAAAAAAAAACATATACATCCCAGTAAGCTAACAACTTTAACAAAATGGAAACAGGGCAAAACCCACCTGGACTACAACTCATAATCAACAACTCCCTCAGCAATAAAAGCACTTCCATGACCCCCCAAATCATACAAAAACATCCACCTGTGTACAAAAAACCCTGTCACAAAAACTGCACAGAGAGCCAAAAGACAAAACAATATTCCACTGTTAGTTGCCATAACATGCTTAAAAATTCAACAAACTAAAGAGCTCAATACAAGAGTGTTTAAAAACAACACCTTTTCTTCCAGAAGACAAAAGGCTTAAAAAATTAAGCATTAGACCAAATGAGTTTAATTTCTGAGTAAAACAACTCCAACAAAGTGGAACCCCATTTAACAAAAGTGGTTTGGAATACCATGATTACTTTTTTTTGACAAGCACCTAGATACAGAGCACCTATTAACCTACAATGAAAAGTGTAGAGGAGAGATTTTACAATCAGTTTTTTCTTAAGCAGAATGTCATCTTAAAAAGGACTCCAAAGAAAGATGCAAGCTCGCCAAAACATGTAGACCATGTACACATATTTCCATTTGCAGACTTTACATGGTTGTTCCATCAATAAATATGCAACAGAATGATTATTTTTGCTTCGAATTTGAGCTCCACAAGGCACACCTATGTTACTTTGCTCTTTATCAACAAAGAGTGGAAAAAGGTTTGCTAGTACTTTACATACACTTCTACCACACACACTTGTTCATGCTACAGACAAAGACTATCAGAAACAAAATGACAGCACCCATGGCTGTACTTTTGTGACTTTCACACTTTGATTTTTAAATAATTAGACCAGACACTGACCGACAAACTGGTGTGAGTCTAATTATTTTGTAATTCTATTTTAACAATATGGCTCATGGCTATTCTTCCCTTGAGGTCCCTGTTCAAGAAGTTCTTCTTCAGTGGGTTCAATAATGCAACACAAGCAAAGAACGTAGGTAAACAGTCAGTACGAACACCACCACAAACACAGAACTACGTTCTCACTCCACGGGTTGAAACATAGCATTTCCTGGTCATTTTGTTGAAACGGATCTGCCATACATTCGTCAAACATTAAAACTAGTGTCTGGCTTGAAACATGAACACATATTAGCACCAAATGATGTCATTCAACAAAATTCTAACTCCTAAATGAGCGTAACTTTGGTCAGTGCTCCATAGTCACTAAAATTCAGATATACCTGGTCTATAATTAACCTTAACAATTAACCCCCCATCATGGAAGAGAGTATAGTAACTGTAAACTACCTACAACATGCTCATCCCCCACTCTGGCCCATGTATTCTTGTCCTGAAGTGACCCTGTGCAGTCATGGCCTCTTCAGTCTTTGCGGGGCGGAGCGCACGGATGTGCCACTCACTCTTCCCATCCCCACCCACCCCCTTTTCCCCATCCCTAATAAGCCATCTTACTGACCCTGTGCAGTCGACAGGATAAAGATGCTAAAATCCAAGAACTATGTTCGTGATCCCATCCAATGTTTCAGTCTTTCATTCACACACCAGGAAAGAAAGGAAAACCATTGTATCTGCTGGCTCATATTGTACGACTTCAGTCACTGACTCTGGCCCAGTGATAAGCTGCTTGGCAGGTAAGCAGACTAACCTAGGTTTGAACCTGCTCTGGCTCCTCTTTCCCTTTCGTAAAGCTGTAGCTTATGGAGACTGTGCTGTGATTTTGCTCCCCCTCTTACCAGTTAATGAACATTAAAATATTTCCCACAGCTAGCTGTCCACCTTACTGTAGAATCATAGAGATAATAACAGCGAAGCATCAGGCATTGCCTTCCGCCTGGGATTTGAACCGGCTGACTTCTCTTTCCCTTTCATAAAGCTGTAGCTTGTGGAGACTGTGTTGTTATTTTGCTCCCCCTTTTACCAGTTAATGAATGCTAAAATATTTCCCACAGCTAGCTACAGAATCACACAGATAATAACAGCGAAACATCAGGCATTGCCTTCTGTCTGGGATTTCAGTCCCTGCCAGTACCTCTCCACAGACAAGTACTGAAGAAGTCCACCAGTGATACCCCAGGACTACTGATGGTATGCTGACCACCACAGCACCATTATATCCCCTGTTTGCACTATGTTCTGTGTGAACCCCCTTCCAGCCAGCCATTTCAATGATTCTGACCATCTGTTTTGATCACTTATGCCCAGTGAAGTGTTGGACTGACCTCTGTTGTGAAGAACTTGGCGTTGGCTGGCTCGTATCTCATGGCCACCGTCAGTGTGCTGAACACAGTGTGCAGCATGTTCAGCACATCCCTGCGAGCAACTGCAAAACAAATGGGGCTCATGTCCTGGTAACTGTCAATGAGAAAACTGGAACTGTTTCTTGCGTCAACCTATCATATTAACTATATCTCTTACACAAGGCCATCAATTTCATTGGAATCACATTATCTATATCTCTTACACAAGACTGTCAATTTTCACTGTGAAAAAATATATTCCACTTCCAAACCATCATCATGGCATGAGACAAAAGCATTAGATATATTATTTTGTTTAAGAAATCTGACTATTAGCTGGTTAAAGTCTAATCACCTGTAACTCTCAAATGTTCAGAATTCAAATTAGTATGCGTGCACAAGGATAAAATGTGCTTCCATCATTTAATGTGAATAGTTCTGGCACAGCAGCACTTTGCACTTTATATAGCACACACTGGCAGCATGCCTCGATTAGCTCCCGCCCAACTGCACTTTGGGTTCACATACGACGTAGTGATGAGGTGCTGAAAACATTCATTCTTCTACTTATCATCAGCAAACAAAGGGAGTTAATTAACACTTGAAAGACATCACATAAACACCACCACAGAGACCTGACTCTGCTACGGTAAGTCTCACCAAACATACATCCTCATCCTCTTATCATATTAACCATGTGAACTGGTGTGCAGGTAACTCAGCCTTCAAGAGAATCAAGAGATCACTTTGAAACCTGCTGAGACTGGTAATCGTGACAACAGCCTGACTCCTACGTCAGCACATCTCTTACCAGCGTTCCAACAGCCTGACTCCTACATCAGCACATCTCTTACCAGCGTTCCAACAGCCTGACTCCTATGTCAGCACATCTCTTACCAGAGTTCCAACAGCCTGACTCCGACATCAGCACATCTCTTACCAGAATTCCAACAGCCTGACTCCGACATCAGCACATCTCTTGCCAGAATTCCAACAGCCCGACTCCGACATCAGCACATCTCTTACCAGAGTTCCAACAGCCTGACTCCTACATCAGCACATCTCTTACCAGAGTTCCAACAGCCTGACTCCTACATCAGCACATCTCTTACCAGAATTCCAACAGCCTGACTCCTACATCAGCACATCTCTTACCAGCGTTCCAAGGAGACTTGGGTGGATCCTCCAGACTTCCTTCCATGGAGACCAGCACTGACATGACGTAGACAAAGCCCCCGACTTTACGGAACACCGTTCTGGTGCGATGACTCTCACGCAGAACGTTCAGCAAAGACTGGAAACACAGAGATGTGGAGCATTATAATTACTGGCACAGTCAATGTGTATCACGGCACAGAAGACTGGGAACACGAAGGTGTTTTAACATTTGTTTAACCTGCTCCAAGCACACCAGAAGTTTAGCATGTGATGGAGAGTTCCTTTAAAAGAGGGCTGATCTTTGATCAGGGGGCCATTTCTATGGAAACAGGAAGGAAATGGTGTCGGGAAAGGTTGTTTCAAAAGGAGGGGTGGACTAGGGTTTATTTCCATAGAAACAGGAAAGAAATGGTGTCAGGTGGTTTGAAAAAGAGGGGTGGACTAGGGTTTATTTCCATAGAAACAGAAAGGAAATGGTGTCAAAAAAGGTGGATTCAAAAGAGGGGTGGACTAGGGTTTATTTCCACAGAAACAGGAAGGAAATGGTGTCAGGTGGTTTCCAAAGAGGGGTGGACTAGTTTTTCTCCATAGAAACTGGAAGGAAATGGTGTGACAAAAGGTGGTTTCCAAAGAGAGGTGGACTAGGGTTTTTTTCTCCACAGAAACAGGAAGGAAATGGTGTCACAAAAGGTGGTTTCCAAAGAGGGGTGGACTCTCATCGGGGTGGTCTTTCATCAGTGACTCCACCATAGTGCCAAGACTTGTCTTGCCATGTAACAGAAACCTTCACGTTTGGCCAGCCAGTACCTTCAGGATGTGAGTCTTCAGTTCCAGGTCCGTGATGCTTACTGTGGGCATGAGGCCCAGCAGTGTACCCATGTCGTCATCACCACCAGGAGACAGCACCAGCTGCTGCACAATGTTCAATGCTTGCTGTCGACACTCCGGGTATGGCACCATGTTGTGTGCGCACCTCGCCCCTCCACACTGGTGGAACACACCTGCACAGTCAACAGGTAAACGTCACCACTGTAAGTGTAATGTGTGCACATCTCATCCTTTCACACTGGTGGAACACACCTGCACAGTCAACAGGTAAATGTCAACACTGTAATGTGTGCACATCTCATCCTTTCACACTGGTGGAACACACCTGCACAGTCAACAGGTAAATGTCACCACTCTAATGTGTGCACATCTCATCCTTTCACACTGGTGGAACACACCTGCACAGTCAACAGGTAAATGTCACCACTATAATGTGTACACATCTCATCCTTTCACACTGGTGGAACACACCTGCACAGTCAACAGGTAAACGTCACCACTGTAATGTGTGCACATCTCATCCTTTCACAAGGGTGGAACACACCTGCACAGTCAACAGGTAACCGTCATCACCATTATACTGTGTGAACACCTCACCCTTCACACTGGTGGAACACACCTACACAGTCAACTGGTAAACAACATCACCACTATACTGTGTGCATGCCTCACCCCTGCACACGGGTGGAACACACCTGTCAATAGGTAAAAAGCATCACCACTATATCATGTACACACCTCGCTCTGTTATAGGGGAAAACAAGTGACATTTCCCAATAAAAGGAAATTATGAAAGAAACAAGATTTTAAACACACTTTGTACGACAACAGTTTGAAGGCAAAAGAATCAATATATATTGTTTCCTATGAAATCTACTCAGTCGATTCAAGCCTCAATGTCGACTGTTTCAACTTTTCACAACTGAGGGTAAGGCTTGTGAACTACTGTCTTTTCAACTTGTGTAGTCTACAGAGGGTAAAGGGTTCAATAGTAAGGGTGTGAAGGTTCAATAGTAAGGGTTATCTAAACATATCCTACCAGCATTAGAGCTGTTTCCGGTCAGCAAAACTGACAGAGCTTCCATGACAAGGTGACCCAGTTCTTGTTGGTCCTCTGACAGTTCCATTCTCCTTTCTGGAACACAACACACCTTCCGTTACATTCAGAAGCATCTCAACTGATGAACAACTGGATCAAACTAAAATCAAACAAACTTAATTCTGCACATAAAACATTATTTCTTCAAGTGAATAAATGAGGAGATTTACACTGTAAATTACAGGCAATTTTGTTTTGTTTGGATGAGGGTTACACAATTTAATATCTGACCACTGAAGGAATACCAAAGAAAACAGATTATGGTTTTATGTAGAGTAACCGAATGGTAATTGCAAAACATGGAACAAAGCTGGACAGGTCACCAGCAAGCACCTACCCAGCTTTCTTTCCCTGCACATTAAAAAGCTGGAATCAATTCCAATATTAGCTGAAATACTGGAGACACCCCACGGTAGATTGAAAGCCCCCTCAAACCAGCCCTCAGTCTTACGTCACTGCTCTAACAGTTATAATAATCCCTTTTCTAAGCCTAAAATATTAGTTCATCCAAACCACCGGACTGACCAGTTAGGTATGCACTGAGGCAATCAGTTTGTTGAATCAAGACGTCAGATCAAGAAATAAACGTATTGAAGAAAAGTGGATCCCTTCCTTCTGCACCCCCCAAGAGATTTTTCCTATACCCCCCCCCCCCAAAGATTTTTCCTACCCCCCCAAGAGATTTTTCCATATCCCCCACAGAGATTTTTCCTATACCCCCAAGAGATTTTCCTATCCCCCCAAGAGATTTTCCATACCACCCCCCACCCCCAAGAGATTTTTCCTAGGCCAGCTCCTGCCATGCCCACATAGGCCTCTGACCACTACACATCTGCAACGCATGCATCAACTTCAGCATTTTTACACAATAATTCTTTTAGCTATGATCTTAGCTTTCATGAACATACTAACCTGTATCAGGGGATGGCGTGTGTATTTCCTTGAGGTGAGCTGCATATCGATGCAGACAGGTAACCATGACCTCCAAGATGCCCACCTCTCGGAAGACGTCACGGTACACAACATGATAGCGAAGGATACGCAGTAAGGTCTTCATGCACAGTATGCTGTTGGGCAGTGAGCTAAAAAGAAATGTTCAGAAAATCTCACAAAGTTGCTAATGAGACATAAAATAAAAAATGTGGACATAGAGTGCTGCAACTATTGTAAAGACTGAATCACTGTTACTTTCTGAGATATCCCTTGCAACAAAATCACACACACGCACACACACATATGCACGCACACACACGCATGCTCACACACATACACTCACACACATACCCACACACACTACAGGCATGCAGTACTAGAACAAAGACCTTTCTAAAGCCAAGCCAATATTTGAAATTTCTACTTCCACTTCACCTTTCATAGCTTCCTTATTGACTGTTTTGCTTCCTTGTTGACCTGAAATCTAATCTTTCGTCTTCTTCTCACAGGACTTCACAGTCCTCTCCCTTCCAATACATTTTAGTGATTCAAGCCATGCAGCCACTCATTTCTAAGCTTCACTAAGCCAGCATTCTATTTTGTAGATTTCTTCTCCTTCTCTTATTAATTTGAAATAGAGGCCATCAAGTGCATCTGAGATTTAAATTTACAGTATTATATATACAAAGAACAGTTCACTGTAAACCATCTTACTCTTAATCAATCCACCTGAAAAGGTATCTAATACCTATTTATAGCATTGTCATTTCAATTACTGAACCAGTAACATGTGACAACAGATATCACACTTTATTACTATTACATGTATTATCATTGCATGTACTTACGGCTGAGTTTTGATGAGGATGCTGAGACTGATGAGCTCTTTACATGGCACAAAGTTCAGGTTGAACACAACAAATTCCAGCAATTCAAAGAATTTGTTCTGAAAACAGAAATCAGCCACACCCATGTGTACAGTATGTATACAGTATGGGGTTGTAAAAAAAAAGAGAAAAGAAAAGAAGAAAGAAAAAGAAACGGACAAAACATTTACATCCATACAACCTTGAAAAATTAAACCTAAAGGAAGAGATAGCAATCCTACCTGCAGTACAACTGAACAGCATGATTAAAAAAAGGAACACAAAAAGTCTGCCCACCCCCCAAAAAGAAAAGGGACAAAAAAGACAACCCATCAATTATTTTGTTTTAAAAGGACAACCAATCAATTATCTTGTTTCAGCAACAATACACCTAATGCAGATTTAGAAATCCTACACCACAAAAGCAACTGGAAGCAAAGTGGCTGAGGGGTTCTCATCGTGACATTCTTTGGCTAGTGTTCCACACAGCAGAGGTCCATGGTTCAGTCCTTGCTCAACCCAGAATCAGCACTATGCTTCATCCTCTTGCATGGCAAGGAAACTGAACCAAACACACTTGGAAGAGGACAAAACAACCACCAACCAAACCAGTTAGACTTGTGTACTTTAGATCTAGCATGGCAAGGAAACTGAACCAAATACACTTGGAAGAGGACAAAACAACCACCAACCAAACCAGTTTGACTTGTGTACTTTAGACCATGCATGGAAAACAAAAAATCCCCAAGCAGTTGGAAATCCAAAACGACTGGCTGCCTTGGCAGTATTTCTCAACGAATCACAGTATACACTGAAACATCACATACATTGCCCGGACTAGGTAGCACTGCTCTTGCAGACGCGGTAGCCTTGCTCAACTCAGAAACAAGCCAAGGAAGGCCACCCGAATTTCCCACAATGACTTGATGAAGTGTAGAAAGGAAGGAAGGAACTTAGTTTTGGGGTATTTAACACCCACTCAACCTGACTAATAAAGTGTAACACAATCACAACAGCAATAATAAATGCAGACCCTTCCTGTAGCAGTGCACTCACTTGAATATCTTGGGGTTTGAGGAAAATCTTCTCAGCAAACTGTGAGAGTGTATTTTGAGATTCTAGAATGAAGTAGTTGGCAGTGTCCTGGTGGTATATACTGCTCAGCACATCAAGTATGGTACTGCACAGCTGACTTGTCTCTGACTGTGAATGGAGAAACAAACACAGCAATGTCAACAAGTATGGGTGAGTGTGCACTGGCAACCTGCCACAGACATCATGCAATACAATAAGTACACAGGAATCAATCCTCATCATAACATTCCACTGGCACCCCCCCCCCCCCCCCCCATCCCCAACTTTATAATATGCCTTCCCCCAATATGACCTTATTGGGCAATTTAGCGAAGCTGATTTGCTAGAGTGAATGCGCTTTGTAATCTTTTGCGCAAGAAGTCACGAGAGGTCGCAGCGCACTTCCGGGCTGATTTCTGAGTAGGCATTGCTTCACGCTGTGTATAACAGTGGAAGTTGAACCTAGAACCGTGAAGCAGTACAAATGCCAATACTGTTGCAGCTGCAAAAATTACTGTGGAAGGGGATGGAGGGTGGAAAAAAAGTTCTTTGCATCATTTTTTTTGCTGACCAGAAGATCGCGAGTTCATAGAAGAAATGCATTTTGGGGCATCCTCTAGCACGAGCAACAAGTTATTGCTTATTGCCAGACACATTATGACTATGGGCCTCCAAAAATGCCTTTGAAGTTGGCAGTGTAAAATTCACAAATTCACTGTCACTGCCTTCCATTGTGAAGAAAGTATGCACCGGAAGCAAAAAACAGCCAAAGGACTTAAGCGATGCTGGGCAAAAGTCAAGGGAGTTAACAACCCTGCCTGAATTGCCCAATAGAGATGACTGGGTGTTAAAAACAAATGATCAATCTACATGCCCCAACCTCACCCCCCAACATACATGTTTAAGCCCAAGACAAAGACAAAGGCAGACACATCACCGAGAGAGTCCAATAATCCAAGCTAATAACAAATATATATTCAGATGCATCACTCAGTCAATACATGTGTTAAAAGCCCAGCTTAGTTAGAAGATTGTTCATAAACACACTCATTTTGCAGCCAAGGAACACACCTTGATGAATACTGACTGTAGCACTTGAAAGGCCTGGATATTCCGCACGCTAACACCTGAAAATGAAGAGCACACCATTACCTTCTTCACTCAAAATGATCTCATAGAAATGGAACACAAGGACATCAAAATCCCAACCCACAAAGACATAACCACGCTGTTACGAGACAGCAGACCGGAACTGCCTGCAAGTGAACTATAAAGTATAATGAACCCACGGATTTTCTGCAAACGGATCACATTATCTCCAGCTTTTGAGTTTTTTTACAGTTTTCATCTTTTAACCCTACAAATAATGTCCCAATTCCACTTTCTCTTTTTTACAGAATACAGAATCTTTATTGTCTATGAATAAATAGAAATTTGCCTTACGACTGCATAAAAGATACCAGTAAAATAAAACACAGTATAATACATGAACATAAGTACACATAAAACACAGAGTATTTTTACTCAGGGTATTTTATCTTATGCAAATTGTAAACTGTAAACCAAACAGAACTGATCTGAGTTAAACTGCAAACCAAACTTGAGTCCAAACCTTTGCCCATCGGCTGTGGTACAACAAATCCAGGCAGGTGGAAGAGGGAGTCTGAGTTGGACGTAGTTGGACGCAGCTCGGTGAAGCCACAGGTGGTGAGGGACCCCACCAACAAGACCAGGTTACGCAGAGCTTGCACCGACTCTTCTTTCTCGTCCTGCTCCAGCCTGCAGACACAGTCAGAAGCAAGGGAGGTTAAAAAAAAAAGAAGCTTTTTTTCCCCCACTGCACCCCTTTTTTTTTCTCTCATCCTAATCCTGCACCATGGACAGATGCAAAGGAAAAGCAGTCAGCAGCATCATCATATGCCACATAAATAAAATGTACCCCCCCTCTCCCCCCACACACCCTTTTGCTCCTTCCATCTTTTTGTTTCTTCATTCTAGACATACAAAGTGCCACCTTTTTAACATGAAAGTGGTTGCAACTATCAAAACAACTTCTAGAAAAGACTGTAAAAGAACAAACAACACAAGAAAATTGTGCAACAAGAGAGCTCAAACAGATTCCACTTCAAGGGAATTTTATCCTTGTTCAGTCCACTCTACTGTTCCTGCTGTTGCTGTTTCTCTTGTGTTTAGAATGGCTCTTTTTCACACTAATGATGGCAGTAGAAGCTGTGCAATAAACACAACCCACAGCACGGATGCTAATTAAGCTGGCTGAGAAAAGCAACAATGCACAGGGCCTCTGTAAAATATGCACTTGAAACAAAATACCTGAGCAGGAAGTCAGCCAGAAAGTTGTATCCCTGGCAAGCCTTGAAGTCATCCAGCAATGTCTGTGACACCTCGCTTGAGTCCTTGAGGAAGCAGAACACTGTCACAAACATCTCCACCAACTCAAGGGGAGACAAGTCCTGTGCCCGCTGCATGTTCTCCACACATCGCCGAACGCAGCCCTTGTCTGGAACAGCAAAGTGCCAAAGATATAACCAGGTCATTTTAGTGGGCAAAATGCTTTCTGGCTTTTCAAAGCAAAAAGGTATTATCTAGAACTGGAATAAACTGGTTGTACAATCTGCACTACAGAAACGGTTAACTATCTCTTGGGCAGTTCAGGTGCGGTTGTTAACTCCCTTGACTTTTGCCCGCCATTGCTTAAGTCCCTTGGCTGCTTTTACTTCTGGCGCATACTTTCTTCACAATGGAAGGTGGTGACAGTGAATTTGCGAATTTTACACTTCCAACTTTAAGGACATTTTGGAGGCCCATAGTCAGAATGTGTCTGGCAACAAGCAATAACTTGTTGCTCATGCTATAGGATGCCCCAAAATGCATTTTTTCCACGAACTTGCGATCTTGTGGTCCATCAAAAAATGACACAAAGACACTTTTTCCCCCACCTTCCATCCCTTTTCCCCGGTAATTTTTGCAACTGCAACAGTGGTGGCATTTGTACTGCTTCACAATTCTAGGTTCAACTTCCATTGTTACACACAGTGTGAAGCAATGCCTACTCAGAAATCGGCCTGAAAGTGACGCTGCGACCTCTTGCGACTTCTTGCGTGAAAGATTACAAAGGGCATTCACTCTAGCAAACCAGCTTCATTGAACCGCCCAATACTGCAGCATGTGCCATAGCAATAAAGATGATGGTAAGACAAAGACTGAAGTTTCACAGTAAGCAACACACAGCTTACAAAAATGGCTATAAATCTGGAGTCTTTGGTTTGATTCATCTTTCTTGCTTCTACTTTGCCCAAAAACCTTCCTTCACTTGGGCTCCAAGGTTTGCTTGTCACAACAATTGCAAAAGCATTAGCAGGATGTACTCAAACAGAAATGAAACACAAATGCAAACTGACCGTGTATGTACTTGACAACACTGGGGGTCAGACCATGACGAGACAGCGTGACAAGGACCTCGCCTGCCGACTGTCTCCAAGGAATGTTATGCGGCACGCACCAGCTGGTGATGGCGCTGAACAGCAGACTGAGGTCATCCTTCCGAGCCAGCTCCTCCGCCGGAGATACGTAGTTGCACAGGCGAACCAGCACCTTCAGTAGAAATGCACATAATATACATTATATATATAGATATATACACATTATCAATGCAGTTTGAAAAGCTGATATAAGCCATCATCCTTCTAAGGCACTGGCTTCTTTACCGCCTCAGGAGGATTGATTCCACAGGTGTGTCAAAAACTGAAGAAAAACAAGTGAGGACCTAAAACAGATGCTCTTCACGGTACACTCAGATCATACTGTTATACATCAGGTTCTCTGTAAGGAATATAAATTGTACACACAGGCACACCAGCATCTCAAAGCAGAATCAGAAGCACAGGATGTTATATGATCACAGTTTCTCGTTTTCAGTCTCTTGCTTCCATGTACACCAGCATCTCTAAGCAGAAGCACATGATGATTAGTTCTTGCTTTCAATAATACTGACAATGATAAAAAGCTGCAAATTTCATCTATTTCATAATTTGTGAACTCACACCATTTACAGTAAGTTAAAATCATCCTGTCCAACCCTAACAGGAAGATACAGATACAGAGACAAACCAGTGCCAGGATGAAGGACACAGTAAAATGTTCCCCATTTTATTTAAATGCAGACCCTGATGATTTCTAAATTATAGCTATACCTGCTTCCAGAAGCTGCATAAAGAAGAGGAAGCATGTGTGAGGACAGATGTTTACTGAAGGCTCAGATTATCTTTAAAAACAAGCTCTTGTGGAGCACAGGGAAGCAGTAAGGTAACATGGGAGTATGTGTGCAGCCTAAAGGGGCATAAGACAGCGTGATAGTCTGATCACAGTTCTAAGAAAAAGAAGGAAAAAAGTCAGTAAGAAAACATTCAAGTTGTGTCTGCAAGCAGGGGAATACTGTTTCATACTCCTGAATTTGGTTTGCGAACAGCACTCAAGAAACGCCTAACACATGGGTTGGGCTGGTTAGGCGCTGTTCAACAAAGAACAACTCAACAGGAACAACTTTCAATAATCACTGTGTCCTCACCTGCACAAACACTTTCTGGAGAAGTATTCTTCGTTCGTTGGGGGAGAACTGACACCCTGGCGGCAGTGTGTCACTGTCCTCAACAGGCGGCAGGTCAAACAGAAGGTACAGGCATTTGACCAGCGTGGAGGGGAGAGAGGCTGCCGTCATGCAGTCTATTAATGCTTGACCCCCGAGTGACAGCAGGTTGATCGTGTTCAGAAGCAGCCAGCCATTGCCATTGTCCACACCTGACTCCACTTCCAACAGCTCCACAATGGCACGACTTGCTGCCTCTGTTGAAACAATCAGGACTGATCATACCTGGATTTTTAACTGTTGAAACCATACATATTCAAATGCAACAGTCCTTTGCTGACTGAATGTTTTTATCATTCTTTCCAGACTCCAACGTCACTAATTAAGTTTCAAGTCAATCAATTTCTCTCTAATGTTTAAAAATCAAGCAAATTTACAGTTGGGAATCCACAGCATTGTAGCCTCAACACCTGCATACCTGTAGACTGATTTGAAGCCCGTCGTCTGATTTCAGTGACCATCAGTTTAGACACATGGCTGCAGAACTGCAGAATGTCACCCCACTTCTCTGTCATGTCTGATGAAGGGGCATTTTCAAACACCTGGAGAAGAAACCCCACAAAATTTATGGAACAGTCAAATAATTACTCAACTTGGACAGTTTACAGATTCATCTAATCACAAATAAGAAAACAACAGGAGGAGTGAAGGGGGGGGGGGGCAAAAAAACAAAACAAACTCTTTTCAGCAAAATCTGTTGAGCATAGTCCATCTTGTGCCCCCCATATCTGTGGCCTTCCAATAGAGGAAACATTTTGTTACATTACAGTCTGCATGGCTTGAGTAATAAAGACAGATGCTGAGATGGCCTATTAAAACAAAACATAAAATGTTTTCATCTCTCCTATCTCACTGATCCCTCAATCAATCAACCTGTCAATCAATCACTCAATATACCAATCAATCAGTCAGTCAGATTGGGCAGTATTTAAATCCCACTGAAAACAATAAGAATATCCTGCAGTAGGATTGAAAATTAAGTCTACAACTAGACCAAAAACATAAATCCACGGATCAATTAAAATAATCAATACCTCAGCAAATCAAAACAGTCAAAACTCAATTGATCAACAACAATCAAAAGGACTGCACCTGACAAACATGGGCTGAACAGCTGGTAGATAGCAAGGCCACAGCCAGCAAACCAGACTGTCAGTCAATCAGTCAGCATTGTCCTCAAACCATGTCCCTCTGAGAAATCACTAACCTCAGTCTTACAACAGTAACAGATCAATACATTTATCACAGCCAGCCTCCAGTCACACTAACTGAAAGTGGACCACCACAGAAGCAGCTTGTGTGCAGTCTGGGCACTTTTGTAGATTGCGTGCAGTCAATGGCACTTGTGTAGATCAATACAATAGTTTTTCAAGTTCTTAACATATAAATATTCATATTTAAAACTAAACTACAGCAAACAGATCTTAAATGATTTATACCTTGGCTTTCACTAATTCAATAAACATCCATAAAATTGAATGCTCAGTGTGCAGAAGGAGGGGGGTGAGGTGGGGGGGGGGGACAGAGGGAAAGTCTTAATAATTAAAACAAAGAAATAGAAAAAGACACATGATGTAAAGTCATTCAGAGAACAAGTGGGTTTTGAGACATCTGCACAATGCCACGAAGGAACTAGCTACCCTGACTGCTTGAGGTAAGGCATTCCAAAGCTTAGGAGCAGAGTTGGGAATAGCTCACTTCTTTTCTACTTTGGACCAATCCTTTTTTTATGTATTTTTCAGCAGCACTTGGAATCCATAGGTGTGGTTGTGATGCTGAATGAAGGGGTCATGCAGGAACATATCAGGGAATGAGTTCCTGCAAGTATTCTGGTGCCATACCCTCATAGTACTTGTACACCAAGGACATGATTTTGTGATCAATTTGCTGTCTCATTGGCAACTGGTGCATTTTTTTCAAGACAGGAGTAATGTTTTCTCTTCCACATAACATGTGCGATTGACAATACTTGCAACTGAGTTTTGGACTAGCTAGAAATGGCTAAGTTGTTGACTAGGAACCCCCCACAAGCAATTGCATGAACCAAGTCAGGACAGCACCATGTTTCAGCAGTCAAAAAGGGCTGAAGCTTTCCAAAAGAGTGGAGATGACAAAAAAAAAACACTCTTATAGTGTTGCTATGAATGTGATCTTGCTTGATCATATTTGCATCTCCCGATCAAGCCCAGACCTCTGACTGCAGAAGAGAGTGATTTTTGAGTCCCCTCACACACAGCATCAACCGAGACTTTTTCACAGAGTTGTGGATCTATTTTTTGAGTCCCCTCACACACAGCATCAACAGAGACTTTTTCACACTGAGTTGTGGATCTATTTTTTGAGTCCCCTCACACACAGCATCAACAGAGACTTTTTCACACTGAGTTGTGGATCTACACAAAATGCTTTCTGTTTTTTTTCATTATTCTGCTTCAGTTTATTTGAAGACATCCACGTTTTAATTTCTCAGCAGCAGTCTTCCAGGTAGTCCTAGGCAAGGCAAGGAGGGCTGAACTAATGAAAGGATATTTTCAGGCATTTGCTGACTCAGCAAACAGCAGTGTGTTTTCAGTAACATTTAACAGCTACTGCAACACACACTGGGTGCAAAGAGATCTGACAAAATGCTAGCAAAATAAGAACAAAATTTGTAAAGATGAAAAGTAATTTTCAAAAATTTCTGGAATTCACCAAATCAGGATCAAGCCACTACACCCTGTCTGTCCCAACCCTTTTCCTGTTCAGTCACACAACTTGGGTTTGAATCATTGAATCAATTGATGCAAAATTGTGTGCACTAAACACCAGATCATATTTGATGCCACTGCACTGGGGACGACAGATACATGTATCATTTGCATGTCTGTCAAAAGAGAGTCTGACCTTGTCAAATGTCAATTTAGCAGTCAGACATAAAATTAAGAAATGAAAAGCAAACCAAAACCAAAAAACAGCTGTACAAATTAAGGTCAGCAGGTAAAATCGAGGATCTTAATCTCTTCCCAACCATTCCATGGTAGCTGGCTTCCCTGAGACAACTGTCCTGAGGTCACCCTGTTCGGACGACAGGATGTTAAAATCCATTTACTAACTAACCCTGAGACATGAATGCCTTCTTACTTTGCAGAAAAGTGGCAGCATGTTGTACAGCTTGTCCTCTTGTTCTTTCTGGGTGACTTTGGCGGTGGGGTGCCGGAACTCCGCAAACAGTTTCCGCAGATGCATCAGTCCTAGCGTGGTGTCTGGGGTCTGCCCTGGACCCTCCACAGGCGGCCCCGGCCGTGGCGGGAGCATCTTCTTCATAAAGCTCATAACATCAGATTTCTGCAAAGACAGCAAAATGTTCATTGTACCTCTTGGCAAACTGCAAAAACACATGAAGAAGAACTTTCCAAATCTACTCACATGCTGTCCCAAAGATTTACAATGTAGCATACCCTTACTTAATTCACTGAAACCCTTACTTAATTCACTGTCAGCAAGGCAGACAGATCTGTGTTCCAAACTGTTATGTGTATCACAAAAATCACACAGCAGTTTGTTTGTTTCATGTTTTTTATTATTTTATTATTACATAATTATATTCCTATTGGAGAGACAGGAATAGAAATAATTATATGCTGGAGCTTGGAAGGTCAGTTCCAGCTTCTGCCACCACCAAAACACAGCTTTGGATAAAAGAAAATGTACTGCTGTATTGGGTTCGCTGCATTTATTATGGTACACTCCTTACTTTCTTTTGAAACTGAACCAAAGAATTTGTCCTGTTCAGTCACTCTGGAGACTGAAAATTCTCAGCTTTAAACTAACCCCAACACAAATGTAGATCTGCAGATCACAATATCAGGACACATGTATCCAAGAACAGCTTGAAACTTTGCTGGATCAAGAAATCTTATTACAGAATCTTCACCTTGTTGAATAATAGTTACACTGGTTATGACTTATGGTAAGATTAGATTTTAATGTCCTGTCGGTTGCACAGGGTCACCCCAGGATGATCAAACACTGTCCCAAGCAAATGAACATCTAATAAGCTTTGAAAAAACACCTACTCATACACATAGAACTATATTCCCAAGTCATGTCTACCAAAGCAATGCAAAAATACAAAAAAACAATATGTGTAATGTGTACACAAACATCAAAAGTACATAAACATCAAAGTGACCAAACACTTAAAAAAATAGTTAGTCCTTTTGTTATTGCCTTTTTTTCTTTGTTCTTTTTTAAAGCATAAAGCCAGGATGTGCTGGTATCACTAAACGTTCTGTCTGATTTAAACTAATTACAGATACTTTTTTAAAATTTTATTTAAAAAGTGTATTGACAGAAACAACAACAAAAATATGATTATATAATTACAAATGCAGAATAGCAAACACCAGTGCCATAATTATAATATATTAATATGGAAGCAAACTGCACATATACCTACAATTATACCTCTAGCCTTACAAGTAATACAACATACTGATGTGCTAATACATGATTTAATATATTAATTATTATGTGAATATGTATCATATATATCTTCAGTTGTTTTCAAAATATAAAATCTTCAACAACATTTTCTGTCTTTACTCAAAACAATAAAAGTAATCTTGGTTGCAACCTTTTCCTTCTTCTTTTTTTGGTTGGGGGGGGGGGGGGGGGGTCATGGTTTTTTTTTGGGGGGGGGGGGGGGGGTGGGGCAATAGGATTTTTTACAGAAGTAATCAAGTATGCTCATGGTTACATTTACCTGAGCAATTTCAATGTTGTAGAAACTGCTGAAAGATTGGATGGAGCACACACATATTATTATATGGGGTTTTCCAAGCACATAGATACTATCTTGAACTAAACTGACTACCAATGTGCATTACGTAACTTACAAGCATACAATGATCCATCATTAAATGTGTGACTGTAATCTCACTCTAGCAAAGCAAAAGCCCTAGGTGGGGTGAGACACATGAACTACAGCTGAGACACAGTGTACACCTAATTCCATAATGCCGAAATATTGTATTAGTATGCATTTCTTAAATAACTTTGTTGGAAGACAGCATCTTTTACATCAGAACTGATGTCATTCAACAGTGCTATGTTTTTGCTAAAACCTAAACACACAAATGGAAATGATTATAACTAAGAATTTAATTTAAAGAGAGATGAAAAAACTTAACTCATCACAAAAGCTTTTTACACAGAGACAGTGTTATTTGTAGTAAGGACTTTTTTTTTAGAGAGAAGCTATTCTGCATCAGCAGTTAAATTTATTATTAAAACATGCAGTGCATAAATCATAATGTATGCTGCAGATGAACAGACATGATGTATGCATGTATGAATACATTTTAAGAAGTTTGTGGCTGGTTGGCTGATGCTCTGGACTGTAAATCCCACTGCCAAAGGACTGAGTATTTGACTCCTGGATGTGAAAGGTGAAGGACCATTTTTTCAGTTATTCTGAGTCAAAACTTGTACAGACTCATTATATGTGTTTGTTTCACCTTCATGTACACAGTTCACACTAAGATTGTTGTGCACATAAAATATCCCACATCCACCTTTTATTAAAAGAAAGCCAGTGGCATGGAAATACACAGACAATTCATAATCATAGTAGCAGCAGAATAATCAAAATGATGACTTACAGACCATGGCTACAGAAGAAGTTACAGATAGACTTGTGAAATTATGTCAAACATGTGGTTTCATCCCCAGGAATTTCAATATTGTTTCAAGGTGACAGACCGACACTGACACTGTGACATTGACAGGCTTGAAAATTAAGTGGCTACACTGTACTTAAATAAACTTTGATATTGACCCAGCTCTTAAGTTTCCATTAATTAGTCACATGATGATAATGCACAAATTAATGACTAAACTTCTTAACTTGGGATTCACCAAAAGTTTGGGGGTAAAATGAGTTTTGGGTGGGAAAGAAAATGCAAAAATTCTGAAACTAGTGAAACTGAAAGTATTATAAAAAAGAAAGAAAAAAAAGAAGAAGTGACGACCGTACTCTCAACCTGCTGATGTCAGTAGGCAAGATTTTACAATTCTCATTTTATTTAGGGGGGAAAGGTCATTTGTTCATGGCTTCCGTAGCTCCCGGTCCCATTATTCAATTTATTTCCTGTTGGAATATCACACAACAGTTGTAGTTTGTAAATGGCATGCACAGTTAAAACGTCACTATCGCCATCAGCATCACCACCATCAGCACCAAACCAATTATGTCATCATCACAGTTAGTGTCGTCTGCACCTGAGCCAGATGTCACAGATGACAACCAGTCGTATTTCTTTGCTGTATTGTAACGACATTTCTATTGAAAAAAATAATAATCCCTGTGACGCACACGCAGTGCAAATCATCACCCAATGAATACGTACCAGTTCGGCACCATTTGAGCAGACAACATTTTTGGCAGCGAGACAATCACTGCCCTTTCTGCCAAATTAAAGCATGAAGACAGCAACACAATTTTCAGGATCCTTGAGCATGATTGCAGAACTAGAAACAAAACCCGATTCACACCCATAGTTTCATATACTTACATGAAGACCTCGTACACATCGTTATGTTGTTCGATCATAATTCATTATCGGAAGTAGATTTGCATTTTGCCTCATTTTCCAATTCCACTTCCGCACAAAGGTTCACAACCTCGCCAGCAGAGTGCGCCACTTTATTATTTTATTTTGGTACTGTTTCTTTCGCGTTTAGAGATGAAGAGAAAGAAAAAAGCAACCCTTGATAAAGCAAGGCAAACAAAAAGAGTATTGTAACGATTTAACCATTTTTGGCTGATATTTTCTTTTACTTTGGCACAAACATTGTTGTAATATAACAGTAAATAGCAACTCAAAAATCATAATAGGGAAATACATGAGTTGTGTCCCTTATACTATACTATGATGCTGAGCCAGTCTTCTAAAATGCTGGAAATCTAACAAAATAAAGATGTTCGATTTTTTACAAGTAGCTGTAATTTTGTTATTCTAAGACAATGACATCGAGAAAGTGTAAGAAGACTGTAAAATGAAATAAGCAAACTCTTCATTATTGCGCAATAAGTTGGTGAATACACAGGAAATGACCCTATGCATGACCTGAGTGGGCTTTGGTGAAAAATGGGTGCTAGTTACCGAGTTCGATTGCAAAACTCTGTCATTATTGCGCTGCTTGCAATGGACGGTCGCGGTCATAATAAATACTAGCTTGGTGAGTATTATTTATTGCCTCTGCTTGAATTTTGCCAATTCACTATAGACTAAGTGAAACTATGTGCGACATGCTCTAACAGTCTTAAGTCTACGATTCGCCTTTTCTCTTAGTCTTAGGAGACTTAGTGTGTGTGTTGGGGGGTGGGGGCGATGTTTGATGACAAATTAATTGTGAATATTGTGTATTTACTGTTTTGGCTGTCGGTTGTATGAAATGTACGTGCCTAGGGCTCATTTGAGAAAAGGCGCTCGAAGACCTGCCCAAGGAAGTAGTTGAGGCCTTCGTTTCAAGGGCCTCCTCCGTTACCTGTAAACCCTCACAAGACCCCCCGGCCCCCCCTCACCTCCACACCAGTTTCCCCTGGACTGACAGTGAACATACAAACGGAGCTTTTGGGCGCCCCCCCCCCCCCCCCCACGCCCACCCCCACCTCCCACCAAGTGCTTAGGCACCCAAATGCTGTAATGATAATGATCAGCAACTTGATCGTGGGCCCGCAATGTGAAGAAGAAGGAGACCCCACTGTTATTATTATTATTAAAACTGGATTAACAGATTAGATGCTAGTTAATTAATCTCGGTCTCACTGACTGTCTTGCTGTCTTAACTTTACTGGTTAGTGAACTTGGATTTTATCCACCAATTATCCAATACAACAATAGTGTCCAAACTGACCAAAGGCAAAGACACAAACATGAAGTTTTTTTTCTTCTTTTCCATAGTCTTTTTTATGCTAAATACTCTGTGGTCTTTTAAATGTGCAGTGGTTAATCATTTGCTGTTTTTATTCACAGAAATTGTGTGCATTGTGTGTGTGTGTGTGTGTGAAACTTACCGAAGTATTTTAAATTAAATAATAAGATTTAGATCTAGAAGACAGTATTTGCAAGAAACTGGTTGCTTTTCACTTCCAGGTCCTATCTGGAACTGCACACACAAATTGTGAAAATGTCCTCAACAAAGGACATCAGTGGTGATACCATGGAGACAAATTTGGATGAGGTTGAGGTCGATCAAGATGGAAGCCTGAGGGTGGCTAACACTGCAGCCAGTGACTCGAGTGACACGGGGGATGAAATTGAAATAAATGTTGATGGAATAGATGTGGATGAAGATGGAAACTTGCGGATTTACTCTTCAAGCTCAAGCAGCCCTTTGAATTATATTTCCAGTAAGTAAACTTTAGTGGGAAATACTCAAAATACATTCCAGTAAGTGAGTTTCAAAGAGTTTTGTTTCTTTCAAGATTATATTATTATCACTAACACTATATGTATATATTAGTGCCTTGCTACATGTTATCAAAGTTTATGTACTTAATTAAAATTTAAAAGAAATTAAAAATGGATTATACATGTATATTGGATGATTCAGCGAAGCTGGTTTGCTAGAGTGAATGCACTTTGTAATCTTTTGCGCAAGACGTCGCGAGAGGTCGCAGCGCACTTCCGGGCTGATTTCTGAGTAGGCGTTGCTTCATGCTGTGTATAACAGTGGAAGTTGAACCTAGAATTGCGAAGCAGTACAAATGCCACCACTGTTGCAGTTGCAAAAATTACTGAGGAAAGGGGATGGAGGGTGGACAAAAAGGGGGCTTTGCGTCATTTTTTGGCTGACCAGAAGATCGCGAGTTTGTAGAAAAAATGCGTTTTGGGCATTATATAGCACGAGCAACAAGTTATTGCTTATTGCCAGACACATTATGACTACGGCCTCCAAAAATGTCTTTAAAGTTGGGAGTTGTAAAATTTGCAATTCACTGTCACCGCCTTCCATTGTGAAGAAAGTATGCACCGGAAGTAAAAGCAGCCAAGGGACTTAAGCTATGCCGGGCAAAAGTCAAGGAAGTTAGCAACCCCGCCTGAATCGCCCAATATATGTATACACAACAGTTCAGTAAAGTTTAAAAAAATTCTTATTACTTCCGACACACACACACACACACACACGATTGTACACTGACTAGTGCCAAAAGGTGCGCAAGAAAGAGGACAGAGGTACTAGAACATAAAGTTGACAGGATGTGAGTGAGTAATGCATTTTTTGAATGAACACATGTGAAGTCATTCCACCAGTGAAGGGAGAAGGCAATGCTGCTCTTCGTTCCTGAGAAATTTGACTTTCAGTGTGATTTGTGACACGATGTTGAACATTACACATTACAACAAGCCCACTTCACTGTGCTGCTAATCATGCAGTTAACTGTGAAAACCCAACTGATCTTACAAGATGTGATCCACATGAGTATTACCAAGTAAACTGTTGTTGTTCTGTGTCACACAGAACAGCATGCTACGCATAGTTTGTTGCAATACATAACGTTCAACATACAGCAATCTTTAACATTTTTAAATGAATAAAAAGCAACACATTTTGAAACATAAACGTTATTCTTTAATAGAACAATATGTGACAAGGAAGATTTGATGATTTTTTCCCCTCAAATTTAAGCTTTCTTGACATAAACAGCAAATGATGTAAGAAATATGTCGTACATTACTATTTCAACAAGATGTACAATGCTGTTTGTGTTCTTGATGAAAATGATAAATCGTAACTTTTTATTACTGTAGAGTATAAAGACACATAACTATTTCCATGTGAACAGTTTTTTGCTGCATTAATTTTGTTGTAGTGGATAGCATAATGTTAAATAGACGACATGGTACTTTTTTTCATAACAAAATAAATAATACTTATTATATAACAAACAAGTAAGTGTTTTGTAAGAGAAAATGGAGCAGTAAGAGTGAGTGCAACTTTTGCTGCTTTTGGGTGTCACAGGAAAACACACGCAACCTGTCATCCATGCGTTTCTTGGTCATGTTGACTCGGGTGCCTAGGACAAAAATAGTTGAACAGTTAACTTCAAAGTGAAAGAATTAATAATAATAAATAGAAAAAATCATAATAAATATTACTAAAAAAAAAATCACAGCCAAAGAATATGCTATTAAGATCGGCACCTTACATTTTTAGAACTCTGGAAGGCAGGCATGGTCACTATAATTATGTCGAACGTTATTATTTCCACAGCTCGTGTTGTAATCGTAATGTTCAACATCTAACTTGACGACTTTTAACCTGCGTAAATTCAAATTGTCTACCATATATGATGATTTGTTTGAAGACGTAGTTTGTAAACAAAACGAACTGCGTTAAGCGCAAGCAAAAAATGTAAAGAATATGATCAGAATATACTGTTTATAACCATCTGCTGTCGCACATTACGATTTCAACATGCTCTCATGTTGTAAGAAACTCGATTGTTCCAGGATGTGTGCATGTTGCCTACGCTTTGCTGTTGACGTTGGATCATCTGGTGTATGCATGTTTCATGTATTGATTTTGATTTCCATTCTTGTTTTGAACTGTGAAGTGCTTTGAGCCAGTCAAGTTGGATTAGGCACTATATAAGAATTACGTATTTTTTATTTTTTAAATCGAAAGCATCTGAACAAACTTTAGATCGACAGCAACAAAAACTCACTCTGTATGCTAACATTTCGATACTTTTTAAAAGATTCGGCATATACCAATATAAATATCATCGTATAACCGGAAGATTTGACTAAATCTCCGATGAACGTTTAAATAAAGTTGAACGTTTCGGTCTTCAGAAATATTACCACACACCTTTCGCATATCAGAACATTTCTTCCATGCGGCCATGTGCTAAAAGCAAATGACCCGGATGTATAACGTGGCTGACGGAAGTAGTGCAAAGCGCAAAAACTTAATTTTTTTCTTTTGCTTGTTTAATTTAATCCATTCTGGAATGTTATTTATTGCAACAATTTATGAAGAATGGCAAAATATATTTTAAAAAACTCCCAGAATTTGGCAGTAAAATAAAACATTGGCGCCTGATGCAGTGACGTACCACAGTGACTGGAATAAAGTTTCGATGAAGAGAAAGTCCGTTCTTTACTAGATTTGTCTGCGGATGCTGGTCACGAAACATTTCAACACACATACGTTCGACCGAGGATATTTCGGAGCCTCTAACTCCAAAAACAAAACTTAGTGATAATCGATTTTATATGCACTGTGTAAAGCGATATCTCCTCTGTGCAAATCGGTGACTGAGGTAATGTTTTGATTTGTCATGTACGTGAATGAAAGCATTGAAAGCACTCACTGTGAGCGTGTCCATTTTCAGCGGTCGAATTTCGTGGCGCTTTTCACTTTCAAAAAATAATATTTCTCCAGCTGCTCCAGATTTGGAGCTCATATTGTTTCCACTGTGATACTGACCAATTATGAACGCACACACAAAGCAGCACAACAAAACAAAGTGTTTGAAACAGATTTTATTGACAGTCAAAAATCGGACCCCCCATTTGCGCACCTTTTGGCTCTAAGTCATATATATCTAGATCTAGCTGTTGTTTTTTCTGTGCTAGGACTAGGTTATTGCATTGCTCTAAACTGTTTAGCAACTTTCATGCATCTGTGCATACCTCTGATTTCCTCTCTCAGTATTATCATTCATCATTCAGTGAAGATTATATATTATTAATTACTCAGTTTTAATCACTGAGAGAGTGACTCAATTTGTTTTTTTTATTGTGTGTAATAATATTATGATGTATGCTATGCAGTTGACCAAGACAGCCATGAAGATTTGTCAGCAAGGGAAAGGCAAGCGCTGCAGATAGTGCAGTCTGATAAACAGCGCTACTCTGAAGAAGGAACGCCTGAAGAAGGAATGGAAATGGTTGGTAATCAAGCTTAGCTGTTGACATGTCATAGTGCAAGACCACAGACTCAGACTACCTTAGTACCCATGCCCATAGCCACTGCCCACATGATTAGACTGTGGCAGTACATGTTTGCATACAGTTGGCCCTGTCAATTGCAAAAATCATATTCTGATATTAGGGTCAAAACTAAATTCATCAGATCACAGGTTTACAAACTATTAAAAGACTGGTTCACTGTTCATGACACATCACTTTGTATGTTGGGAGAGGAATAAGAAACAAGAAGTCAAATGAACCGGGATGGCACAAATTTGGAAGGAAGCATTCCGGGCAGCAGGCAGAGCTGTATACTGACGTACCCCCCATGTAGCTTTGGTAGCTCTGGCCGGGTTCTCATCAACATTCAGATGGGTCCTTAGTTTCTGTGTCTGTGGTGTCCCACCAAGAGGAGTGTGACTGGGACTGTGTGTGAGCAAAAACTTGAACACAGTACAATGTTGCAAAAAATGAAGACAAGTGTTGCAACTTACACTAAGTTACAGTCACCTTGCTGCCTCTCAGTCAGGTAAGTGCTTTTTTAGGTCTGTGTCAGAATGGATTAGCTGGCTCAGGGAACGCTTTCAGACAAGGTAGCTGGGGCCCTCAGAATTCTGCTGTGCTTTTAAAGTTTTGTCTTTAGATTAAGTTGGTCAATGCTTAGTTGATGTGCTGCCCTCACACTCAGTAAAAAGACCATCATTACTGGAATGCTTTTTCATAACCAGCCTCGGCTGTGCATGTCTGTAGAGTGTAGTGTAAAGTGATCTCCCCACCTTTGAGAAGTGTGCACTCTGGCATCTCTGCAGTGAAAATTTTTTTAAAAATTTTTTAATTTAAATTTTTGGGTTTTCCCTTTTCCCCCAAAAAAAATTTTCGGGGAAAAAAGGGGGGGGGTTTAAAAATTTAAAACCCCAAAAAAAAAAAAAAAAAATTTTTTAATTTTAAAAAAAGGTTTTTTTTCCCCCAAAAACCAAAAAATTTTTTCCCTTTCCCTTTCCCCCCCAAAATTTGACGGGGAAAAATTTTAAAAATTTTTTGGGGGGGTTTTTTTTAAAAACAAAAAATTCAAAAATTTTAAAAATTTTAAAAATTTTTTGGTTTTTTTTTTGGGGGGGAAAAGAAACAAAATAAAAACCGGGGGGCCCAAAAAAGGGGGCAATTCCGGGGGAACCCGGTTTTGAAACCCCCCCCCTTTTTTTCCCCCCCCGGGTTTTAAAAAAAAAGGGGGCCTTGGGGGGGGGAAAAAAAAAATTAAAAAAAAAAAAAAATTTTTTTTTTTTCAATTTCCCCCAAAAAGGGCCCCAAAAAATTTCCCCCCCCCTTTTTTTTTGGGAATTTTTTTAAAATTTTTAAAAGGAAAAGGGGGGGGGAAAAATTTAAAAAAAAAAAAAAGGGGTTTTTTTTTTTTAATTTTTTAATTTTTTTTGGGGGGGTTTCCCTTTTTTCAAAAGGGGTTTGGGTGGGGTTTTCAAAAAATTTTTTTTTCCCCCTTTGGGGTTTTTTTTCCCCGGAAAAACCCAAAAACCCCAAAAGGGGTTTTTTTCCTTTTTTAAAAAAGGGGGGAAAAAAAAAAAAGGGAAAAAAAAAAAAATTTTTTTTTTTGGGAAAACCCCAAAAAAAAAATTTTTTTTTTTTGGGGGTTTTTTTTGTTTTTTCAACAATTTTTTAAAAAAAAAAAAAACCCCCCCTTTTAATTTTAAAAAAGGGGGAAAAAGTTGGGGGAAAATTTTTTAAAAAAATTTTTTTTTTTTTGGAAAAAAAGGGGGGGAAAAAAATTTTTTTTCCCTTTTTTTTTGGGTTTTTTTTTTTTTTTTTTTTTTTAAAAGGGGGGAAAAAAAAAAAAACCCAAATTTTTTTTTTTTCCCTTTTTTTTTTTTACCCCCCCCCCTATGGCCCCCAAAAAAAAAATTTTTTTTTTTTAAAATTTAAATGGGGAAAAAAAACCCCCCCCTTTTTTTTTTTTTTTAAAAAAAGGGGAAAGGGGGAAAAAAAGGGCCCCCCCCTTTTTTTTAGGGGCCCCCCGGTTAAAACCCCAAAAAAAAAAATTTTTTTTAAAAAAGGGGGAAAAAAGGGGCCCCTTTTCCTTTTTTAAATTTTTTGGGGAAAAACCCCAAAAAAAAAAAAAAAAAAAAAAAAAAACCCCAAAAAAAAAAAAAAAATTTTTACCCAAAAAAATTTTAAAAATTTTAAAAAATTTTGGGAATTTTTAAAAAAATTTTTTTAAAATTTTTTTTAAAAGGGGTTTTTTTTTTTCCCTTTTTTTTTTTTATTTTGGGGTTTTTTTTTTGGGGGGGGGGGGGGGTTTTTTTTTTTTGGAAAAACCCTTTCCCCCCCAAAAAAATTTTAAAAAATTTTTGGAAACAAAAACTTCCCCTTTTTTTTTTTTTTGGGGGGGGGGGGGGGGGGAAAAAAGTTTGGTTTTTTTTAAAAAAAAAAAAAAAAAAAAAGGGGTTTTTGGGTTTTTAAAAAAAAAAAAAATAAAAAAAAAAGGGAAAAAAAGGGGAAAAAAATTTTTTTAAAAAAATTTTTTCCAAATGGAAAAAAGTAAAAATTTTTTTTCCCCCCCCAAACCAAAAACTTTTTTTTCCCCCCCCCCCTTTTTTAAAAAAACAAAAAATTTTTTTTTTTTTTGGTTTTTTTTGGGGGATTTCCCCCAAAATTTTCCGGGGGTTTTTCCCCGGGGGAAAAAAAAGGCCCTTTTTCCCCCCCTTTTTTTTTCCCCCCCCTTCCCCCAAAAAAAAAAAAAAATTTTTTTTTTTTTTTTTTAAACCCCAAAAAATTTTTTTTTTAAAAAATTTTTTTAAAAAAGGAAAAAAAAAATTTTTTTTTTTTTTTTGGGAAAGGGGAAAGGGGGTTTTTTAAAAAAAATTTTTTTTTAAAAACCCCCTTTCCCCCCTTTTCCAAAAAAAAGGGGAAAAAAAAAATTTTTTTTTTTTTTTTTCCCCCTTTTTTTTTTTTTAAAAATTTTTAAAACCCCCAAAAAAAAAGGGGGGGGGAAATTTTAAAAAATTTTTTTTTTTTTGGGGAAAAATTTTTTTTGGGGGGGGGTTTTCCCCTTTTTTTTTTTTAAAACCCAAAAACCCCCCTTTTTTTTTTTTTGGGGGAAAAAAAAAAAAACCAAAAAAATTTTTAAAAAAAACCCCCTGGGGGGGTTTTTTAAATTTTTAAGGGGTTTTGGGGGGTTTCCCCCCCCGGGGGGGGTTTTTTTTTTTTTGGGTTATTTTTTTCCCTTTAAAAAAAATTTGGAAATTTTTTTTTCCAAAAAATTTTTTTTTTTTTTTAAAATTTTTTTTAAAAAAAAAATTTTTTTTTTTTTTTTAAATTTTTTTTTACAAAATTCCAAAAAAATTTTTTTCCGGAAAAAAACCTTTTTCCCAAAAACCCCCCCCTTTTTTTTTTTTTTAAAAAAAACCCCCCAAAAAATTTTGGGGGGGAAATTTTTTTAAAAAAAAAAAACCCCCCCCCAAAAAAACCCAAAACCCTCCCCTTTTTTTTGGGAAAAAAAAAAAAAAAAAAAAAAAAAAGGCCCCCCCAAAAAAAAAATTTACCTTTTTTTAAAAAAAAAAAGGAAAAAAAAAACCCCTTTGGAAAAAAATTTTTTTTTGGTTTTTTTTTTAAAAAAATTTTTTAAAAACCCTTTTTTTTTTTTTTTTTTTTGGGTTTTTTTTTTCCCCCAAAAAAAAAAAGGGGTTTGGGGGAAAAACCCTTTTTTTGGGGTTTTTTTTTTTTTTTTTTTTTTTAAAAAAAAATTTTTAAAGGGGAAAAGGGGGCCCCCCCCGGGTTTTTGGTTTTAAAAAAAAACCCCCAAAAAAAAAAAAATTTTTTTTTTAAAAAAAAAAAAATAAAAAATTAAATTTTCCCCGGGATGTTTGGGGGGGGGGGAAAAAAGGGGGGGGGAAAAAAAAAAAAAAAAGGTTTAAAAATTTTTTTCCCTTTTTTTCCCCCGGTTTAAAAAAAATTTTTAAAAAAATTTGGGTTTTTTTAAAAAAAAACCCCCCAAAGGGGCCCAGTTTTATGACACACAAACTATACCTTCTTTTTTCTTTTCTTTTTATTTATAGTTTTACACAAACTGTCAAACACCTTTTCATACTGCAGCCCAAGAACATTAAACTGCAACAAACAGACTGGGATGAGTATTACACAATGTGTTACTGTTAAATGTTTCCAAACAGTGACAATATGCATGATCGGGTGAAAGGTTTTTATTCACAAGTGAAACTGAACTTAACCACACCAAAATGAATCGCACACAACCAATCCTTCAAGAATTAGCGAAACATGCACCAAAATCAGAAAACAACAGAGAAAAAAGAGAGAAAAAACAAGCTCCCACCCCCATTAATTAAAAACAATTTATCCTGCATAGATAATAAACTTCTGATAAAAAGATCTGCAGGCAAAAAAATAATAAACTTCTGATAAACAGATTTACAGGTGTAACCGAGTGTACTGAATACTTTGTATGTGTTTCGGGCCATGACCCTTTAATCTTTCTTTCCGGTCCTTTTCCTTTTTGATTGGATGGGAGTTTTATGGCCCCAATTATCTAAAGTGTTAAAACTTGTGCATTGGGCCGACAGCATCCCTTTTCCCCCAGTGTCCCTGCAGAGGTAAGTTGTTTGTTTGCTGTTGCGGCCGGTATTCATCTCAGGGGAGAGCCTACATTGTCATCTCAGGGGAAAGCCTACACTGTTTCCTGGTTGGTGCAAATAAAAGTTATGTTATAGCAACCTAGGCAAAAAAGACTAAGCCAGTACTACCCTTGCATTTAACATTATAACAAGACTAAGTCAATAAATATTATTATGAGGCTGGCATGATGGGGGTGGGGGTGAGGTAGGGGAGGAAGGAGAGGTAGCAGGAAGTGTAATAAATAACAAGGTTCAGCAGCAGCTTTTAATCTGAACTCCAAAATCATAAGCAACAAAAACACAGAAGATTGGGACAGAAAAAGAGTATCACCATGTGATGGAATTAGGATTCCATTATGACAGTTACAAACTCCAAACATATCGTACAATCTCAGATTCTATTATTAACGAATCATACACATAATTTATATTAAGCTATCCCTGGAACTGTGCTAGAGCCAGTCAATAAGCTACAGTTCAAGATGTTGCTTACAACTCTGATCGACTTTGATGCAATCTGCCTGCAGGAAACAAGAACATGCCCAGAAAACTCTAAAACTGTAAAAGAGATATTAAGTCTATACCGTATACACCAGCACTGACTGAAACAAAAGTCACACTCTTCCTATGATCCCTGACAATCAGTGACTCACTTGAAACAATACTCCTATGCTCACGTACTCCCTCAACACTATCCCTGACAATGAATCACTGGAATTTGTGGAAACTAAGGATATTCCGTTCACTGCAGAGATGCCAGAGTGCACACTTCTCAAAGGTGGGGAGATCACTTTACACTACACTCTACAGACATGCACAGCCGAGGCTGGTTATGAAAAAGCATTCCAGTAATGATGGTCATTTCACTGAGTGTGAGGGCAGCACATCAACTAAGCATTGACCAACTTAATCTAAAGACAAAACTTTAAAAGCACAGCAGAATTCTGAGGGCCCCAGCTACCTTGTCTGAAAGCGTTCCCTGAGCCAGCTAATCCATTCTGACACAGACCTAAAAAAGCACTTACCTGACTGAGAGGCAGCAAGGTGACTGTAACTTAGTGTAAGTTGCAACACTTGTCTTCATTTTTTGCAACATTGTACTGTGTTCAAGTTTTTGCTCACACACAGTCCCAGTCACACTCCTCTTGGTGGGACACCACAGACACAGAAACTAAGGACCCATCTGAATGTTGATGAGAACCCGGCCAGAGCTACCAAAGCTACATGGGGGGTACGTCAGTATACAGCTCTGCCTGCTGCCCGGAATGCTTCCTTCCAAATTTGTGCCATCCCGGTTCATTTGACTTCTTGTTTCTTATTCCTCTCCCAACATACAAAGTGATGTGTCATGAACAGTGAACCAGTCTTTTAATAGTTTGTAAACCTGTGATCTGATGAATTTAGTTTTGACCCTAATATCAGAATATGATTTTTGCAATTGACAGGGCCAACTGTATGCAAACATGTACTGCCACAGTCTAATCATGTGGGCAGTGGCTATGGGCATGGGTACTAAGGTAGTCTGAGTCTGTGGTCTTGCACTATGACATGTCAACAGCTAAGCTTGATTACCAACCATTTCCATTCCTTCTTCAGGCGTTCCTTCTTCAGAGTAGCGCTGTTTATCAGACTGCACTATCTGCAGCGCTTGCCTTTCCCTTGCTGACAAATCTTCATGGCTGTCTTGGTCAACTGCATAGCATACATCATAATATTATTACACACAATAAAAAAAACAAATTGAGTCACTCTCTCAGTGATTAAAACTGAGTAATTAATAATATATAATCTTCACTGAATGATGAATGATAATACTGAGAGAGGAAATCAGAGGTATGCACAGATGCATGAAAGTTGCTAAACAGTTTAGAGCAATGCAATAACCTAGTCCTAGCACAGAAAAAACAACAGCTAGATCTAGATATATATGACTTAGAGCCAAAAGGTGCGCAAATGGGGGGTCCGATTTTTGACAGTCAATAAAATCTGTTTCAAAAACACTTTGTTTTTGTGCTGCTTTGTGTGTGCATTCATAATTGGTCAGTATCACAGTGGCCAACAATTTATGAGCGCCAAATCTGAGCAGCTGGAGAAAATATTATTTTTTGAATGAAAAGCGCCACAAAACTTCGACCGCTGAAAATGGACACGCTACAGTGAGTGCTTTCAATGTCATTTCATGCACGACATGACAAATCAAAAACATTACCTCAGTCCACCGATTTGCACAGAGGAGATATCTCTTTACACAGTGCATATAAAATCGTTATCACTAAGTTTTGTTTTGGAGTTAGAGGCTCCGAAATATCACTCGGTCGAACGTTATGTTGTTTGAAATGTTTCAAGATGAGCATCCGCAGACAATCTAGTAAAGAACGGACTTTCTCTTTCACAAAACTTTACTCCCGTCACTGTGGTACGTCACTGCATTTCAGGCGCCAATGTTTTATTTTAATGCCAAATGTGGCTAGTTTTTAAAAATATATTTTTGTCTTCTTCATAAAATTGTTGCAATAAATAACATTCCAGAATGGATTAAATTAAACAAGCAAAAGGAAAAAAAATAAGTTTTTGCGCTTTTGCACTACTTCCGGTCAGCCATGTTATACATCCGGGTCATTTGCTTTTAGCACATGGCCGCATGGAAGAAATGTTCTGATATGCGAAAGGTGTGTGGTAAAAAAAATAGACCGTAACGTTAATTATTTAAACGTTCAAAAAAACCCATTTTTTTTTTTTTTTCATTTTGAGTTGAAGTTGATTAAACGTTCATAGGAGATTTAGTCAAATCTTCCGTTATACGATGATATTTATATTGGTATATGCCGAATTTAAAAAGTATCGAAATGTTTAGCATACAGAGTGAGTTTTGGTTGCCGTCGATCTAACGTTTGTTCAGATGCTTGTCGCATTTAAAAAAAAATAATACGTAATTCTTATATAGTGCCTAATCCAACCTGACTGGTCAAACACGTCACAGTTCAAAACAAGAATGGAAATCAAAATCAATACATGAAACATGCATACACCAGATGATCCAACGTCAACAGCAAAGCGTAGGCAAACATGCACACATCCTGGAACAATCGAGTTTCTTACAACATGAGAGCATGTTGAAATCGTAATGTGCGACAGCAGATTGGTTATAAACAGTATATTCTGATCGTACTCTTTACATTTTTTGCTTGCGCTTAACGCAGTTCGTTTTGTTTACAAACTACGTCTTCAAACAAATCATCATATATGGTAGACAATTTGAATTTACGCAGGTTAAAGTCGTCAAGTTAGATGTTGAACATTACGATTACAACAAGAGCTGTGGAAATAATAACGTTCGACATAATTATAGTGACCATGCCTGCCTTCCAGAGTTCTAAAATTGTAAGCTGCCGATCTTAAGCATTATTCCTTTTGGGCGTGATTTTTTTTTTTAGTAATATTTCTTATGATTTTTTCTATTTATTATTATAATTCTTTCACTTTGAAGTTAACTGTTCAACTATTTTTGTCCTAGGCACCCGAGTCAACATGACCAAGAAACGCATGGATGACAGGTTGCATGTGTTTTCCTGTGACACCCAAAAGCAGCAAAAGTTGCACTCACCCTTCCTGGCTACATACTGTCTGTTACAAAACACTTACTTGTTTGTTAAATAAAAAGTATTACTTCTTTTATTATGCAAAACAAAGTACCAAGTTGTGTCATTAACGTTATGTTATTCATTACAACAAAGTTAGACATGCTATTTTGTGTAACGCAGCAAAAACTGTTCACATGGGAATAGTTATGTGTCTTATACTTTATAGTAATAAAAACTTCTATTGATTTGTCGTTTTCATCAAGAAACAAGCAACACTGTACATCTTGTTGAAATAGTAATGTCTAACATATTTGTTAATCATTTGCTGTTTGTCTCAAGAAAGCTTAAATTTGAAGAAGAACAAAATCATCAAATCTTCCTTGTCACATATTGTTCTGTTGAAGAATAACTGTTCATGTTATAAAATTTGTTGCATTTTATTCATTTTAAAATGTTCAAGATTGGCTGTGTGTTGAACGTTATGCAACAACATGCGTAGCATGCTGTTCTGTGTGACACAGAAAAACAACAGTTGACTTGGTAATACTCATTGGATCACATCTTGTAAGATCAGTTGTGTTTTCACAGTTAACTGCAGGATTAGCAGCACAGTGATGTGGGTTTTGTAATGTTCAACAACTTGTCACAAATCACACGAAAGTAAAATGTCTCAGGAAGCAAGAGCAGCAGTGCCTTCTCCCTTCACTGGGAGGATTCACATGTGTTCATCAAAAAACTTGCATTACTCACTCATCCTGTCAACTTTATTTGCTAGTACCTCTGTCCTCAAATTTATTTTCTAGTACCTCTGTCCTCGTTTCTTGCGCACCTTTTGGCACTAAGTCATGTATACAATCGTGTGTGTGTGTGTTGTGTTTCGGAAGTAATAAGAATTTTTTTAAACTTTACTGAACTGTTGTGTATACATATATTGGGCAATTTCGGCGGGTTGCTAACTCCTGATTTTGCACGCTGCTTAAGTCCCTTGTCTGCTTTTACCCGGGGCATACTTTCTTCACAATGGAAGCCGGTGACAGTGACTTTGCAAAATTTTACACTGCCAACTTTAAAGACATTTTTGGAGGCCCGTAGTCAGATGGGTCTGGAAATAAGCAATAACTTGTTGCTAGTGCTATAGAAGCCCCAAAACGCATTTTTTTATACGAGAACTCGCGAGCTTCTGGTCAGCCAAAAAATGGTGCAAAGACACTTTTGTCCACCCTCCATCCTCTTTCCACAGTAATTTTGCAACTGCAACAGTATTGGCCATTTGTACTGCTTCGCGAATTTTAGGTTCAACTTCCACTGTTATACACAGCATGAAGCAAAACCTACTCAGAAATCAGCCCGGAAGTGCGCTGCGACCTCTCGCGACGTCTTGCGGCAAAAGATTACAAAGCGCATTCACTCTAGCAAACCAGCTTCGGTGATTCGCCCAATAAAACCAGACAGCGATTGTTTAATTTCTTTTAAATTTTAATTAAGTACATAAACTTTGATAACATGTAGCAAGGCACTAATATATACATATAGTGTAGTGCCTTGCTACATGTTATCAAAGTTTATGTACTTAATTAAAATTTAAAAGAAATTAAAAATGGATTATACATGTATATTGGATGATTCAGCGAAGCTGGTTTGCTAGAGTGAATGCCACTTGTACTCTTTTGCGCCAAGACGTCGAGAGAGGTCGCAGCGCACTCAGGGCTGATTTTGAGTAGGCGTTGGCTCATGCTGTGTATAACAGTGGAAGTTGAACTAGAATTGCGAAGCAGTTACAAATGCCACCACTGTTGCAGTGCAAAAATTGTGAGGAAAGGGGGATGGAGGGTGGACAAAAAGAGGGCTTTGCGTCATTGGTTGGCTGACCAGAGATAGCGAGGAGTTGTAGAAAAAAATGCGTTTGGGGCATTCTATAGCACGAGCAACAAGTATTTCCTATATGCCAGACACATTATGACTACGGGCCTCCAAAATGCCCCTTAAAGTGGCAGTGTTAACAATTTGCCAATCAACTGTTCACCGCCTCCATTGTGAAGGAAAGTATGCACACCTGGGAAGTAAAATCAGCCAAGGGACTAAGCTATGCCGGCCAAAAGAAGGAAGTTGCCAACCCCGCCTGAGTGCCCAATATATGTATACACAACAGTTCAGTAAAGTTTAAAAAAATTCTTATTACTTCCGACACACACACACCCACACACACGATTGTACACATGGACTTAGTGCCAAAAGGTGCGCAAGAAAGAGGGACAGAGGTACTAAAAAATAAAGTTGACAGGATGTGAGTGAGTAGTGCATTTGAATGAACACATGTGAAGTAATCCACCAGTGAAGGGAGAGAAGGCAATGCTGCTCTTCGTTCCTGAGAAATTGGACTTCCAGGTGATTTGTGACACGATGTTGAACATTACACATTACAACAAGCCAACATCACTGGCCCACATCACTGCAGTTAACTGTGAAAACCCAGCTGATCTTACAAGATGTGATCCACATGAGTATTACAAGTGAACTGTTGTTGTTCTGGTCACACAGAACAGCATGCTACGCATAGGTTGTTGCAATACATAACGTTCAACATACAGCCAATCTTGAACATTTTTAAATGAATAAAAAGCAACACATTTTGAAACATAAACAGTTATTCTTTAATAGAACAATATGTGACAAGGAAGATTTGATGATTTTTCCCCTCAAATTTAAGCTTTCTTGACATAAAACAGCAAAAATGATGTAAAGAAATATGTCGTACAGTACTATTTCAACAAGATGTACAATGCTGTTTGTTTCTGAATGAAAATGATAAATCAGTAACTTTTTACTACTGTAGAGTATAAAGACACATAACTTTTCCTTGTGAACAGTTTTTGCTGCATGAATTTGTTGTAGTGAATAGCATAATGTTAAATAGACGACATGGTACTTTTTTTCATAACAAAATAAAGAATACTTATTATTTAAAACAAACAAGTAAGTGTTTGTAAGAGAAAATGGAGCAAGTAAGAGTGAGTGCAACTTTGCTGCTTTTGGGTGGCACAGGAAAACACACGCAACCTGTCATCCACGCGTTTCTTGGTCATGTTGACTCGGGTGCCTAGGACACAAAATAGTTGAACAGTTAACTTCAAAGTGAAAGAATTAAAAATAATAAATAAGAAAAAAAATCATAATAAAATACTAAAAAAAAAAAATCACAGCCAAAGAATATGCTATTAAGTCAGATCAGCACCTTACATTTTTAGAACTCTGGAAGGCAGGCATGGTCACTATAATTATGTCGAACGTTATTATTTCCACAGCTCGTGTTGTAATCGTAATGTTCAACATCTAACTTGACGACTTTAACCTGCGTAAATTCAAACTGTTGACCATATATGATGATTTGTTTGAAGACGTAGTTTGTAAACAAAACGAACTGCGTTAAGCGCAAGCAAAAAATGTAAAGAATATGATCAGAATATACTGTTTATAACCAATCTGCTGTCGCACATTACGATTTCAACATGCTCTCATGTTGTAAGAAACTCGATTGTTCCAGGATGTGTGCATGTTTGCCTACGCTTTGCTGTTGGCGTTGGATCGTCGGGTGTATGCATGTTTCATGTATTGATGTTGATGTTCATTCTTGTTTTGAATGTGAAGTGCTTTGAGCCAGCAGGTGGATTAGGCCACTATATACGAATTACGGTATTATGTTGTTTTTTAAATCGAAAGCATGCTGAACAAACTTTAGCTCGAACGGCAACAAAAACTCACTCTGTATGCTAACATTTCGATAAAGATTTTAAAAGATTTTTTGTTTTTTCTTTGTTTTTTTTTTTTTTTTTTGGATTGGCTAGACCAAAATAAATATCATCGTATAACCGGGAAGATTGACTAAATCCCGATATGAAAGTATTTAAATAAAGTTGCAAGTTTCGGTCTCAGAAATATTACCACACAACTCTCGCATATTCCAGAACATTTTTCCATGCGGCCATGTGACTAAAAGCAAATGACCGGATGTATAACATGGCTTGACCGGAAGTAGATTGTGCAAAAGAGCAAAAACTTATTTTTTCCTTTTGCCCTGTTTAATTTAATCCCTTCGGGAATGTTATTTATTGTCAACAATTTATGAAAGAATGGCAAAATATATTTTAAAAAAACCCTCTCATTTGGCAGTAAATAAAACATTGGCACCTGATGCAGTGACGTACCACAGTGACTGGAATAAAGTTTCGATGAAAGAGAAAGTCCGTTCTTTACTAGATTGTCTGCGGATGCTGGTCACGAAACATATTTCAACACACATAACGTTCGACCGAGTGATATTTCGGAGCCTCTAACTCCAAAAAAACAAACTTAGTGATAATCGATTTTATCTGCACTGTGTAAAGCGATATCTCCTCTGTGCACATCGGTGACTGAGGTAAATGTTTTGATTTGTCATGTACGTGAATGAAAGCATGAAAAGCACTCACCGCTGTGAGCGTGTCCATTTTCAGCGGTCGAATTTGTGGCGCTTTTCACTTTTCAAAAAATAGATTTCTCTCCAGCTGCTCCAGATTTGGAGCTCATAATGTTTCCACTGTGATACTGACCCAAATTATGAACGCACACACAAAGCAGCAACAAACAAAGTGTTGAAACGGATTTTATGGACAGTCAAAAATCGGACCCCCATTTCGCACCTTTTGGCTCTAAGTCATATATATCTAGATCTAGCTGTTGTTTTTTCTGTGCTAGGACTAGGTTATTGCATTGCTCTAAACTGTTTAGCAACTTTCATGCATCTGTGCATACCTCTGATTTCCTCTCTCAGTATTATCATTCATCATTCAGTGAAGATTATATATTATTAATTACTCAGTTTTAATCACTGAGAGAGTGACTCAATTTGTTTTTTTTATTGTGTGTAATAATATTATGATGTATGCTATGCAGTTGACCAAGACAGCCATGAAGATTTGTCAGCAAGGGAAAGGCAAGCGCTGCAGATAGTGCAGTCTGATAAACAGCGCTACTCTGAAGAAGGAACGCCTGAAGAAGGAATGGAAATGGTTGGTAATCAAGCTTAGCTGTTGACATGTCATAGTGCAAGACCACAGACTCAGACTACCTTAGTACCCATGCCCATAGCCACTGCCCACATGATTAGACTGTGGCAGTACATGTTTGCATACAGTTGGCCCTGTCAATTGCAAAAATCATATTCTGATATTAGGGTCAAAACTAAATTCATCAGATCACAGGTTTACAAACTATTAAAAGACTGGTTCACTGTTCATGACACATCACTTTGTATGTTGGGAGAGGAATAAGAAACAAGAAGTCAAATGAACCGGGATGGCACAAATTTGGAAGGAAGCATTCCGGGCAGCAGGCAGAGCTGTATACTGACGTACCCCCCATGTAGCTTTGGTAGCTCTGGCCGGGTTCTCATCAACATTCAGATGGGTCCTTAGTTTCTGTGTCTGTGGTGTCCCACCAAGAGGAGTGTGACTGGGACTGTGTGTGAGCAAAAACTTGAACACAGTACAATGTTGCAAAAAATGAAGACAAGTGTTGCAACTTACACTAAGTTACAGTCACCTTGCTGCCTCTCAGTCAGGTAAGTGCTTTTTTAGGTCTGTGTCAGAATGGATTAGCTGGCTCAGGGAACGCTTTCAGACAAGGTAGCTGGGGCCCTCAGAATTCTGCTGTGCTTTTAAAGTTTTGTCTTTAGATTAAGTTGGTCAATGCTTAGTTGATGTGCTGCCCTCACACTCAGTGAAATGACCATCATTACTGGAATGCTTTTTCATAACCAGCCTCGGCTGTGCATGTCTGTAGAGTGTAGTGTAAAGTGATCTCCCCACCTTTGAGAAGTGTGCACTCTGGCATCTCTGCAGTGAACGGAATATCCTTAGTTTCCACAAATTCCAGTGATTCATTGTCAGGGATAGTGTTGAGGGAGTACGTGAGCATAGGAGTATTGTTTCAAGTGAGTCACTGATTGTCAGGGATCATAGGAAGAGTGTGACTTTTGTTTCAGTCAGTGCTGGTGTATACGGTATAGACTTAATATCTCTTTTACAGTTTTAGAGTTTTCTGGGCATGTTCTTGTTTCCTGCAGGCAGATTGCATCAAAGGCGATCAGAGTTGTAAGCAACATCTTGAACTGTAGCTTATTGACTGGCTCTAGCACAGTTCCAGGGATAGCTTAATATAAATTATGTGTATGATTCGTTAATAATAGAATCTGAGATTGTACGATATGTTTGGAGTTTGTAACTGTCATAATGGAATCCTAATTCCATCACATGGTGATACTCTTTTTCTGTCCCAATCTTCTGTGTTTTTGTTGCTTATGATTTTGGAGTTCAGATTAAAAGCTGCTGCTGAACCTTGTTATTTATTACACTTCCTTCCTGCTACCTCTCCTTCCTCCCCTACCTCACCCCCACCCCCATCATGCCAGCCTCATAATAATATTTATTGACTTAGTCTTGTTATAATGTTAAATGCAAGGGTAGTACTGGCTTAGTCTTTTTTGCCTAGGTTGCTATAACATAACTTTTATTTGCACCAACCAGGAAACAGTGTAGGCTTTCCCCTGAGATGACAATGTAGGCTCTCCCCTGAGATGAATACCGGCCGCAACAGCAAACAAACAACTTACCTCTGCAGGGACACTGGGGGAAAAGGGATGCTGTCGGCCCAATGCACAAGTTTTAACACTTTAGATAATTGGGGCCATAAAACTCCCATCCAATCAAAAAGGAAAAGGACCGGAAAGAAAGATTAAAGGGTCATGGCCCGAAACACATACAAAGTATTCAGTACACTCGGTTACACCTGTAAATCTGTTTATCAGAAGTTTATTATTTTTTTGCCTGCAGATCTTTTTATCAGAAGTTTATTATCTATGCAGGATAAATTGTTTTTAATTAATGGGGGTGGGAGCTTGTTTTTTCTCTCTTTTTTCTCTGTTGTTTTCTGATTTTGGTGCATGTTTCGCTAATTCTTGAAGGATTGGTTGTGTGCGATTCATTTTGGTGTGGTTAAGTTCAGTTTCACTTGTGAATAAAAACCTTTCACCCGATCATGCATATTGTCACTGTTTGGAAACATTTAACAGTAACACATTGTGTAATACTCATCCCAGTCTGTTTGTTGCAGTTTAATGTTCTTGGGCTGCAGTATGAAAAGGTGTTTGACAGTTTGTGTAAAACTATAAATAAAAAGAAAAGAAAAAAGAAGGTATAGTTTGTGTGTCATATTAAAGGAAAAATATGAAAGATATCAAATTAATTACACAATCAAAGTATAGAAATGATGGAGAGTACGCATGATACTTGGTTTAAATAAATAGGTGTTAAAAATCAACTGCATAGACGAGTAAAATATTTCTTTACCAAGTGTCCTACTGTGCTAAATTCTCAGGCAGTAGCTGTAATATATGTCCTAGGTGGAAGCATTCAGATATCTGTTTAACAGAATAACACTTGCATATATAGTTTTCTAACATCTTTGTATTGTATTGTTGTTGGTTGCATTGCTGCCTGTGGCATGCTTTGGCCTTGAATGGCTGGATTGCTGTTCCCATCTGCAGGATTATCTAAGAAATCAGAGACTCTCACATGGAAGAAGGCGATCATTTACTGTAAGTCTCCGTATCCCACTGACACTGTCTTCCCAACCACCCGCATGTGCTGTTTTATTTTGCTGTGTGGCCACCCTTGGTTATGTACTTGAACTGGATAACAGTTTTGAGTAGTAATACGTCTTTATGGGTCAGAACCTGGTTAAAAAAAATGTTTGTATTATTCAAGTGTCTGTTCTAGTTTCTGTGCAGTAGTCTAGACTAGGCGTGTGTAGATGTGCTGTTTATTGTTTTAAAACAACCCCTTTGCCCCTCTTGCTTGTGAAGCAACAGTGTTCAGATTTGTATAGCTTTTGTAGTTTTTGCAGTATGTTTTGTCTTTGTATTTTATTTTTCAGTGTTAGTTTAGGTTACAACCAAGGAAGAAGTTGATAGAGGCTTTATGGAGTTTAATTTCTATGGTTTTGAAGCTTGTGTGCACCTGTTGTGTTTGCTTTTCCAGAGAGATGAGCCTGGGCCTGACAGTTACCCTAGTGTAAGGACTTTGACCACTGGTGCAATATAAGTCTGTTCTCCCATTGTAGTCTATATGATGCTCACTCAGTTTAGATCAGTGTTAGGTTTGGGTAAACTGCTGAGGCCATGTTCTCAAGATCTGAACATCACCAGTGACATTGTCAGTCTGTGTGTGTTTATGAAACGACTAATGGGCAGTTCAGGCGGGGTTGTTAACTCCCTTGACTTTTGTCCGGCATCGCTTAAGTCCCTTGGCTGCTTTTACTTCCGGTGTGTACTTTTTTTCACAGTGGAAGGCAGTGACAGTGAATTTGCAAATTTTACACTGCCAACTTCAAAGACATTTTTGGAGGCCCGTAGTCATAATGTGTCTGGCAGCAAGCAATAACTTGTTGCTCGTGCAATAGGATGCCCCAAAACACATTTTTTCCACGAACTCACGATCTTCTGGTCAGCCGGAAAAAATACAGACACTTTTTGTCCACCCTCCATCCCCTTTCCCTGGTAATTTTTGCAACTGCAACAGTGGTGGCATTTGTACTGCTTCGCAATTCTAGGTTCAACTTCCATTGTTATACACAGCGTGAAGCAAAGCCTACTCAGAAATCAGCCCGGAAGTGACGCTGCGACCTCTTGTGACTTCTTGCGTGAAAGATTACAAAGGGCATTCACTCATGCAAACCAGCTTCATTGAACTGCCCAATACAGGGAAGATATATTTCAGCATTGTTCAGTTTTGACAAGACAGGTTATAAGGGATGATGTTTTGTTCAACTGCCCTTTGGTAAATGTTTCAGCTGTTGTTCCCAGTCTCCTTTTTTGGTAGGTAATAACGTATATTATATATCTGTGGGTTTATTTTGGATTTTTGGTCATATTAATGTGCCTTTAAGTTGAAGGAACTGTCCTCAGGGCAAGTTTCATGCAACAGGGAGATTTAGAGATAAAAGCTTAAATTCAAGTGTCCTGTTTTAAAAATGCTCCTTTGATTTAATATTAAAATTTTGAAACTATTTCATTCATGGTGGATAGCAGGACTGGCTGCATGCACACAGCAAGAAGTGTCCTAGCTCACCCATGTCACAAGCACTGCCCTTTTGGTAGTGAGCACAAGAGCAAACAGGTTGTAGGAAGCTGTTATAGTGTGAAGCCATCTGTAATACTTGATAATTTACTCACTAGCATGTTGAGTCTCACTAGCCATCACTGATGCCAGAGGACTGTAAAATGAAAACAAAACCGACAGAGCATTCTAAAACAATATCCTTATATTCAGGTTTTGTTTTGATCTCTTCTGTCCTGCCTGTTAAAGAAATACCATCTTTTTTGGAAAAAACAAGTTATGAGAATGCTAAAAATCTGAAACAGAACAAGGCACAGAGTGCTTATGCAGTATCGACACACAGGGGAGTTAGTTAGCACTCAGAAGATGACAGGCACATCCAGTAACAAAGACCTGAGTCACCTACGGTAACTCTCACCTGGTATGCATGTAAATACAAGGCTGGTGGAGTTTATGTACCTTGTAAGTTGTATACATGTATGTACTTTGTTGTTACACATACATGTGTGCCATCTTTCAAGCGTTAATTAACTCCCTTGTGTGTTGATTCTATGAAAAGGCTAGTTCTTTTAAATCATGAAGAAACTTGAGTTTTTGTTTTGTTTTCATTTTCCTTCCTTTTTTTCACGATTGCACATGTATGTGCAGCAAAGTATAGAAATTTATAACCCACGTCTTGGTACCTTTTTCGTGGTGAAAATGTCTGGTAGTACTATAAAAATGTGTTGGCAGTCAAGCATAGACTAGGCTGAAAGACTTTGTTTCATGCCACCACCAGCGAAAGCCCTGACTGATCTTAGAGGTATGCCCCCACCAGCGAAAGCCCTGACTGATCTTAGAGAATGAGCATCATGCAGTGTTAATGTAAAACCTCTTTAAGTGGCAGTGTACTTGCAGTCTGTTCAGCTAATAACAAGCCTTTTTTCCTGACATTTTTAACATCCCCCTTTGCTGCTTATGCAGCTGTGTTTGTCAAAAATCCCGAAAATTATTTTATTTGATGCCTGAAGATGTATAGTTCTGACTTTGTGTAAGTCAAAGATAATGGTGATGGTGTAAATGTCAGTTTGGACCAGAGCATGTATTATAAATTTATGTTATACTTTTATCCGCTCACACTTGTGTCCCTCAATGCTCCACGCATATTTATACATTTATAGGAGAGATGGTGGCGCAGAGCAAGAGCAATCACTCTCAAAAGCCAGGTTAAGCATGATCAAGAATTGTCACCGCATGGATGGGTGACCAAGTGTTAAGTTCTAGGTTTTGTGTCTGCTCCAAGATTTCTCCGAGTCAAATTCTGTGCAGATTCTACAAAATTAAGTCAAAAGTCTTTTAGATGAGACTGTAAACTGAAGTCCCCTTTGCATAATTTCTGTGACACATGGGAAGACCCCCCCCACATATATACACATTACAGATCCTGTATTCCTTGTCATAGTTTAGTGGATTATGGAAATGCTAAAAGTAAAGTAATCCAGCATATGAGTCTGCTTGAGAATGGAGAATACTGCTGTTTGAAAGCAGTCAATAATAATTTATTATATGATTATACCACTATTATCAGTTGCCTGGTATACACAGTTCTGTTTAACCCTCTTTCTGCCAAAGAATTTGCGCCAGTACAGTTTCCTTCCTAGATGGCTAGAAATGGAAGAGACTCGCAGAGAGGTTAATGAAAGAAATGTTTTAATTTTGTGACCTTTGCTCTAGTCTGTTTGCAAATGTGAAAGAAGTTGGAATTTAAATCGGACAGCACATGGTGTTCTTTGGGCAGATAGGAAGTACACTGCCTAGGTTGTCAGTTGGGTGTTCTAACAAGGTCAGAGAATGGACTAATAAATCAACTGGTGCACATGCTATATATATATATATATTATATATATGCAAGTGGGTAATGTTTCTTTTCTGTTTTAATGATTTTTTTCAGTGGATTGTATCTGATTGGTTCTGTTTGTATTTTTTGGTTTGAGTAAGCATGAAGAATGGTGAACTCAGTCATTTTAAGAATGCATGTGTAGTTTTTGCACTGGCTGTAATTAGCTTGCCATGTTACTGTTAATTGATAAATTATTATCAAATATTACGCATGTACAGGTGTGTGTACTGTTCTTGAATTCTGGGCCAGATACTAATGTGGAGCTTAATTGACAGTGCATGAAGCTTGCTGATTTACTGACCACAGACAGCTTCCTTTTTTTCTTCTTTTTTGTTGTTGTCCATGCTTGTAGGTGCATAGTGCTGACTTTTGTACGTGCTTTGTAGTAGGAGCAGCAATCTGATCAACTAGTGAGATTGTTCACTTTTGATCTTGGTGAAGGTTGAAGGTTTATCACACACACACATGCACACAGACAGACACACGCACACACACACACACACACACACATGCGCACACATGCACACACATACGCACACACACACACACACGCACACGCGCACACATACACACACACACATGTGCGCGTGCGCATGTATGCATGTGCATGCGAATGGGGAAATCCTGGTGGCTAGTACTGATAGTCAGCATCCTTCAGTCTCAGAGCTCCATGGGGTTTGTGCTCAGAATGGTTCAGGTTGTGCTGCAGTGTCTGCTGTGAATCAAAAAGCCCACACAGGAGTGCATTTCTAGATAGCATCCTTTGGGTCTGCACTTCTTAATTATGTGCTCCTGTATATCTTGCCCTCTGCCTCATTATATCGTTTAGTGAGCTGGTTTGGCCTAGCGGTAAGGCAGAAGGACCTCGGTTCGATACCGCTTCAGCTCTCCTTTCTCTTCAAAAAGGTTGTGGTTTGTGGACATCGTCTTGTGACTTTGTCCATCACTTCCTGCTGAAACATTAAAATGGCTCACATCGCTGCCCATCTTAATGCAGGAATCATTCAGGTGGTGACAGTGTAGCGATAGGTATATAATCTCCCTCTTTCCCCACCTCCATACCCCCTTCCCCCCTTCTCCCTGTCCCTAATAAGCCTTATGGTTTCTGTGGACCATGTTTACTTTTATCCTCCACCTGGAGACCTGCCTGTACCTGTATCCAGCAGGTGCTGGTTTGTGTAGCACCCTCACAGGTGTTGTTTGCATCACTGTCAAGGTTTCTTAAGTTAGATCGCAACTACTGCGTGAAGCAAGCTGGCGGCAGGTGAGGCAAACAGTGAGACTTCACATTATTCACTGTGTGGGGTGTGTGGCAATGCTTGTGCATGTAATGTGGTCTTGCCAGGTCAGGCGACCTGAATTTACCACAAGGGATCAGTAAAGTGTGAAGAAAAATGTGCTTGTGTAAAAAAAATATTTTGTGACTGGTCCTGTGACAGATTGTATTTTGTGGGTGACAGATTGTATTTTGTGGGTAATTTTTCCTCTCTTGTTAAGTTGTTATGAGTCACCTGATTAAGGTATTTTGTGGGAGATTTTTCCCCTCTTGTTATGAGTCACCTGATTAAGGTATTTTGTGGGAGATTTTTCCCCTCTTGTTATGAGTCACCTGATTAAGGTATTTTGTGGGAGATTTTCCCCTCTTGTTATGAGTCACCTGATTAAGGTATTTTGTGGGAGATTTTTCCCCTCTTGTTATGAGTCACCTGATTAAGGTATTTTGTGGGAGATTTTCCCCCTCTTGTTATGAGTCACCTGATTAAGGTATTTTGTGGGAGATTTTCCCCCTTTTGTTATGACTCACCTGATTAAGGTATTTTGTGGGAGATTTTCCCCTCTTGTTATGACTCGATATGAGTCACCTGATTAAGGTCTTTGTCTTGCTGGTCGTTCTGCCTGAATTGTTTTGGCTAAGTTTAATGACTGTGACTAGTATCACTGGTAAAGTGGAGTAGTGCTTTGGGGGGGGGGGGGGGGCTGTGAATGGGTGCACCTTTTCAAGTGAACTTGCATGGACTTCGGTAAAATAAAGAGCTCCCCCAAAACATTGTTGCTTCATGATGCCCATTTGTTTGGTCTGTGTGGCTGCCTGGCTGTCCTGTACAATCAGACAGTGTTGTATTTTAATTTAGCCTTTTAATGGGTAGGTGCTTATCCTCCCCTTTTCACAACCCTTCTCCCCTCCGTGCCCCCCCCCCCCCTCCCCCCCCCATACACACACACACACACATACCTCCCCTGGCCCCAATTTTGTAAAATTATTATTTTGGAATATTATATGTATATATTCTCTCACCCACAGAGTAACAAGAACAACTATAACCAAACTCCTGAACTCTGAATTTATTTTCAGCTGGCAATTGGATCAAATGATGTGGATTCACACCATGGACCCAGCTATGCTGGCGAAGCAGAGATGCAGGGTCACGACTTCCACGACATTGAGTTGACTGTTTTTGGCTCATGTCCAGCAGCTGACTCAGGTTGGTTGCTTTCTCAGTTCTGATTGAATTGTCTTTTTTTGACCCATGTCCAGAAGCTGACTCGGGTTGGCTGCTTTCTGATTGAGTTGTCTTTTTTTGACCCATGTCCAGAAGCTGACTCAGGTTGGCTGCTTTCTGATTGAGTTGTCTGTTTTTGACCCACGTCCAGCGGCTGACTCGAGTTAGCTGCTTTCTGATTGAGTTGGTCTGTTTTTGACCCACGTCCAGCAGCTGACTCGAGTTAGCTGCTTTCTGATTGAGTTGGTCTGTTTGTGACCCACGCCCAGAAGCTGACTCAGGTTGGCTGCTTTCTGATTGTTTGTTTTTGACCCGCGTCCAGCGGCTGACTCGAGTTAGCTGCTTTCAGATTGAGTTGTGTGTTTTTGACCCACGTCCAGCGGCTGACTTGGGTTAGCTGCTTTCTGATTAAGTTGGTCTGTTTTTGACCCACGTCCAGAAGCTGACTCAGTTGGTTGCTTTTTGAAGCAGCACTGGGCACTGTGGCTCAGTGCTTTGAATTACGCAGAATGGTGAGATCAGGAGATGCAATGGCACGAAAGTAATGGTGTTGACCTGAATGGTGAGTGTGGGAGATGCAGTGGTACAAAAGTAAAATGCTAAACTCTGTGGTGATGAGGGAGATGTGGTGGCACAAAAGTAATGTGCTAAGATGAATGGTGTCAGCAGGTGCAATGATGCAAAAGTAAAGTGCTAAGCTGTATGGTGATTGTGAGAGTTGCGGTGGCACAGAAGTAAAATGGTAAACTGAATCAGCAAATGATGATTGTGGGAGATGTTGTAGAAGTATAGACAAATGCATGCACACACTTACATGCGCATGCACATGCATGCATGCATGCACACACATGCAACACACATGCCGAAGTACATGTATAGATCTGCAAATTTTTGTTTTTCACAAAATCTAAATCTATTCACAGGTGTTGGGGCAGAGGTCATCCGGTCCTCAGCAAGTGTGCACTCCATAGAGAGAGGAGAGAGGGCTGAACAAGATTCTAAACCACATTCAAGTCGGTTAGTACAGATGTGTGGACATCAATTGTGTGTTTGATTATTCTGTCCATTTATTTTGAATGCAATTCTGAAATCACGGACTTTGCCAAAATTTTACGTTGTATGTATTAATCACATGAAATGCTTGCGGCGAAAAATTGTATAACTGAATGCATCCTGTGGATTTTATGAAGTTCAAGTTATTTTGTGTTTATTTCCCCAGGTTGCAACACCTCTGGGACATCATGTACAACTTCTTTAGGAACCTTTCTCCACAGAGGCTGGCAATACTTATCGCAGTTGTTGTTGTCATTGTGGGTGTGATTCTCACACTGGGGTTGGTGCCGGCCAGCTTCATCTATGTGGAGTACTATGAGGTACAGTGGTATATGCTTTCTGAGGTCATACATTTTAAAGCCCACAGTGGAAATGCTGTGTTTTGTTTTTGATTTGTTGTTGACATTGCTGTTGTCGATGTTGTTGTGTTCTTATATCTTAGTAGCAATTTGTCGGGTCAAATGTACGAGACACTGAGGCCATGGCCATCAAACTGTGATCCTGTTATATCTGTGTGCTCTCCATAGAGAGAGGAGAGAGGGCTGTACAAGATCAATCCATTTCCCTAGCAAGGTTTACAAAACACACAGTGTACAGGTGCAGACACCTATGCAACACCCCCCCACCACCACCACCACCACCACCACCACCACCACACCCACCCACCACATACCACATGTACGCGCGCACGCACACACGCATGCACGCACGCACGCACGCACACACACACATGCACACACCCTCTATCCCTCATCAGTTCTGGCAAATTTGTGTCGAGTTTATCACACCCTGTAAGGGTGATATATAGTGGTGATTTTTGTTGATAAGTTTAGAGGCAATTTCAGTCCTCTGTGTCAATTTTCCCAGCTCAGGAGAGTTATGGTTTCACTGCATTCTTTTAAACACGTGACAGATATTTTGTTTGTTAATGCGCAGGTCATTCACTATTCAAATCAATTTTCAGCTCGCCCTCGCCAAGAATCGTGTCTCGGGGAAAGTGAATCGGGAAGATGTCTATTACCCAGGATGCTACTTGCTGACACCAGACATCGAGCTTATTCGCTTTCGAGGGACGGCCCACACATTCAGCCGGGGTCTGGACATCCTCACTTCAGACAAGTTGTCGTTTAACTTGGAGCTCACTCTTCAGTATTTTATCAAGTGAGTGTTGCCAGTGACTGAATTGGTGAAAACTGATCTAAGTTTATACATAGCCATGTGGAGTTTGACTCTGAAAAGTTCAGGGTCCATGATATAGTAAAGTAGGTAACTTGATGCTTTACACCCAGTCAAGCATCAAGTTACTTACTTACCATATCATGAACCCTGAACATTTCAGAAAATCATAATGGAAACCACAGTTGTAATTTTAACAGTTTAAGTAATGACTGTGTTGTAATAATAATGGGAGCAGATCATTGTTCTGTAGTAATGATTTTATTGATTGTGTGTATATTTAGCATCCATTCCAGCAGCAATATGGCTCTTTAGCTCTTTTCAAAAACATATGTCTGGATGAATTTTGATTCCACTCTCAGGATTCTCTTCAAAAACAAAATTCACAAAAAAGCGAACCTATGGTGTTTGCAAGTGTATTGTCAATGTCTGTCTTCTTTTCTGCACTCAGACTATGATAAATGTTTCTATGTTCGGTCTTCAGTGAGGTGACCGTGCATGGTTGACGGAACTCTAATATCCAAGAACCCAGTATCCATTTCCAGTGTCAGCACTAGCTTGTTGGGCAACAGTCTTGATTGATAGCAGTGTGTTCTTAATGCATTGTGCTCTTGGTACAGACCCAGTAAACTGGATTACTGGTTCACCAACCAGCTGTGTGAACAAGTGCACTAGGATAGTGTTCATGTTATGAAGCAGCAACTTTGCAGTGCTGGTACATCATTCCCGTACCTTGAATTTTCTGCTGTTGCAGGCCTGAGGAATTGGGTTTGTTGTTCACCAACTTTGAACACAACTATGAAAGTGTGATTGAGACTGTGATAATCAGCACCATGAAAAACGAGGCTGTCAAGTACAGTCTGGACAACTTCCGTCTCAATCGGTCAATGGTGGAACAGAACTTCAAGCAGGCCCTGGCCCACCGGCTGTCAGGTTAGTCTTGCACTTGTCTGGCCTCCTTTGTAGGCATCAGTCCATTGAATGGTTGACCAGTGTATTCCACATGTCAGCTGTCTTTTTTTTATACCTTATGTTTAGTCAGTCCTTTGTAGGAAACTTGGGTTGATTTGTTGTCCAAATTTTGGGTTGATCCTTTTGTAGGAAATTTGGATGATCCTTCGTGGAAATTTGGGTTGATTCTTTTGTTGGAAATTTGGGTTGATCCTTTTGTGGGAAATTTGGTTTGATCTGTTTGTATGAAATTTGGGTTGGTCCTTCATGGGAAATTTGGGTTGGTCCTTTGCAATGCTTGTGTTTCAACATACATAAAATGGGCTGGTCAGATTCTTTGAGGCTGGAGATATATTTTGAGAGCAGACTCAGTATCAGCAATACACTGTTGTTCAGGTGACTGCTGCCCAAGTTGCTGCCCCAGGCGCTGTGGTGCCAGCGTGGATTGCCGCTCATGCAGACTGGCTGGACGCTGTTACCAAGGTTTCCACATGGAGATGCGGTACTTTCAGATGGGGGCCATTAAAATCCCTGAAGAGGTTTCTGAACGTTTCCTTCGACAGACAATCCTTCTTGTAAGTTGCTTTGGTTGTGAAGATAAAAGTTGTCTTTGTCACTTGCTGCGTTTCTGTCTCTGTCTCTCTTCTTATTAACTCTTCTCCAGGGTCCCTCCGTCTTTCATATCAAGATGTATTTTAAGCAATGTTTGTTAGGCTCTTCTTTTCATATGTTGAGAACAGAAACAACAGTTTTTTTTTTTTTTCCTTCTAATCTTAGATATAAATTATATGCATTTGTATATATATATATATATATATACATATTTAATATCTGAATTATAGGTACTAAAAATTCCCATGATTTTGTTTTGATTTTTGTTGTTGTTGTAAATAGGGAAGAAGAACGGAAAAAGTGAAAAGAGCTGGACTGACTCATAACTTGATGACTCTCACTTGTAACCTGATTCGAGCACATGAATACCATGTTGAACTTAACTGAATTGAACCTGTAGTATTGAATGCCAGTCTGTTTTCCTGCACCTGTAGCATCTGTTGTATTTGGTGCAGGTTGAATCAGAGAAGGAGTTTTTCCTTCAGCAGCATGCTGTGGAGGTCAAGCTATCTGAACAGTTGCAGAAAGACATTCTCAACAGAGGTGGGTACCTGTGTGTAGCTTTGCCAGTACAGTGATAAGGAGATTATTATTATTATTCATAGTTTTTATATAGCGCTATTATCTGCTCTCGAGCAGACTCAATGTGCACATGTCACATGTGATTCTGAATGAGTGACTGTATCCTTTTTTTAGTGCGTATTATTAATATCCACGGAAGTGATGTACTGGTAGCGCTCTGTGGTTGTTGCATGGCTGGTGCCACGTGAAATGCTGCCATTTTGGCGCAACTTCTGTGTACACCATTCAACCATGCACCAGGTTACAGTGTCACTTCATTCAAAGCCACATAAGTAGGGTGTATGCGTGTTTAGCTGTAACCTGCCACCTGCACTTTTGGCAGAATGACCGGGATCTTTTACATGCTACTGCGGTAACACGGGGGTGGAACGGATACTGAAATAAGAGTCAGCACAGAAAGTTGACCCTGGAGAAGAAAACTCTCCCGCCGCTCCTGCACGGGGATTCGAACCCGCGACCTTTCAATCATGAGTCCGGCGCTCTAACCACAGAGCTGAGCTAACCCGAGATGGGTTGGCCAAGTGGCTGAGACACAGCACTTAGATTGAAAGGTTGGAAGTGTAGATCCCAGTGTTAGGCGGTAACTTTCTTTCCCCTCTCCCTACTCGGGGCAGTGGTTTCAGTGTCTAACCTATCAGATGAAATGAAAAACCAAAGACAGGTATGTGACTGGTGTGTGTGCATGCGTGTTGCGACCCAGTAGCAGGGGAGAAAACAGTGTGACCCTAGACAGAGTTTGTTCTTATGTCACCAGTGTTACTGTTGGGATTTGATGTCAATAATGAATTTCCACATTACTTAGGCCTGTCACAGTCAATTCTTTCTTAGTGCACTTGTGTGCATATGTGCTTGTGAACATAAAATGAATTCAGGTGAATGCAGTTTTGACATATCAATTTCGTAGAAATTCATTCTGTATTATGACTATGTTATGATGGGGTTAAATGTGGCTATCATAAGATTTATTAGCAGGTCTGAATTAGCAAACTGAATTTCCCATTTGCAGTTCCCAAATGAGACTAGAAAGTGTACAAAATGCCAATCCAAAATAATGTTGCCAGCATCTGCTACCACAAATATTGAGGTCGACAGCAGATTTTGCCATGAGACATTCAGTCCAGGTGATAGGCACACAGTACAGGGAGCACCCAGACCAGTACAACTGTTGATGTGGCTGGGCACAGTTCTGTGCACTTTGAGGGCATGCTCTGTTTGTGCTTCTGATTACATTCACAGTCAAGGACTGCCACATTAATTGTGCCAGCGATGGACCATTCTTAATGAAATATGTTGCAGTGGGTCATGAAACTGAGAGTGAGATTCGGCACGGTGTTGACCTGGAGTCATGCTTAACGAGCTTGGTCATGGTGGGCCACGTGATCGGAAGCAAGATTACGTTGCCATTTTTGCTCATTCTGAACTTGCTTTTGATCTCGTGATCCACCGGGAACTAGCTCATTAAGAATGACCTCAGGTGAATACTGTGCCCACGTTTGTTGTCAATTTTGTGACCTGGTGTGACCTCCCTCATGAATATTCTTAAGAATGGTATTGTTCAGTGAATCAGTTTTTGTTTTGTTGTGGCGTTTCCTTATTCTGAGCCTGATCCACCCTTCTTTGATGTGGAATAAACCTGGTAACAAGGAGAATTTTAGGCCATTTTCCACTTTTTGAAGCTAGCACACAGGTGTGTTTTATTTTTGTGTTTTCTTTCTTGCCTTTCTGTCTCTCCCTCTTCAGTCAATGCTCATCTATTTGCTTATTTATTTGTGTGGTAGCTGGTGAAATCCGAGATGCAGCAACTGCTGAAGCTGACAAGATTCTGGCCATAGCCCAGTCAGAGCATGAAAAAGAAGTCCAGGCATCCTATTTCCAAGCCATGAAGAGGCTCTACCAGCAACTGAACTTTACTCAGGAGGACCACAAGTTGTCACTCATGTATATCCATGCCTTGGAAGGCATCTCAGACAAACTGTACAATCTGAACTTTGACAAACTGACGGCTCATGGGCAAGGGTGATGACGGTGACTGCGTTGATTGCTGATGAAGACATGTTTCTCCCTTCTCCATGTGGAATGGATGTGCTGCAGGTGCATGAAAGTGTGTCAGTGCAGTATCCTAAACTGAATGTGACATGCATGGGGATGAACTGAATACTAAAACTTTTTAGTATTTACATTCTTTTTTCCTTTTTGGGGGGAGGGGTGGGGGGTTACAAAAAGCGAGCAAACCCAACATCTGAGGACATTAAGCCCCACACCATCCTCCTCAAAGAAAGAAAGAAAAGAAAAGAGCTGAGTAGAATGATAAGGGATTTTGTCAATAGTGAGATGTTTGGATTTGTTTTACTTTGATCTGTGCATCTGCATATCTCACTGTATCATGGTCAGAATCAAGAATTGCCTGTGCCTGCTTACAGCATTGAGCAATAGTACTAGTGTGAAATGTGCCCTGGTTGCATATGACAGTTCTTGTGTATTTACATGTACACTGTTGTTACCATATATAATATATATAAACTGCTGAAGGAGTATACAGTTCTTCAAATAACTGCAAATCAGTTTGTGTCAGTCTTCAGGTTTTCATATTTTATGTGTTGTTTTTCATGTCGTATGTGTGTGTGCGTGCGTGCGTGCGTGTGTGTGTTAATGCTTACAACAAAAAGAAGTTGTGCCTTAGAGTAAAAAACACACACAAAAAAACACCACTCCACTGGGTGTGTTTGAACCAAGCAAAAAGAAATGTTTTTTGGGCGGGCACTATGTTTTGTTGATGTTAAAATATCAAGCACAGTGGTTGTGTCTGTTTAGATTTTACAGTACTGCTAGTCTGTTTTGTGTATTTTATTTAAAGATATAGGTTGTTGTTGTTTTTTACATTAATTGAATGGACTGGATAATTCCTACCTCAGTAACGTGTAATCGCCAGAAGAAAATCATTTTTTGTGTTTCTAACAGTTGTTAGAGCACTGTGATGTTTGTGTATGTATTGCTCTGTTCGGTCATGGTTGGGGGGCATCCTGGTGTGTTGGTGTGCATGCATATATTATGTGTGGGCATGTATGTGCATGCTTGTGTGCATGTTCATCGTGAGATTACCCTGTGCAGTTGACAGGATGTAAAAAAATCCAAGGATAACATGTGGATATGTGGTGTGTGCATGTGTTCTGTCTGTGAATCCCATCAGTTTTTTTTAATAAAAGCACATGTTGCCAAAGCTTTGCAGGTGTATTTTTTCACCAGGCTTGGTAAAGCACTGTGTACACAAAACATTCTCAGGGAAGGTTTTTGCAGTGCATACCAGAATAATCGTCCTCAAGCATAATACATAATATTTATGTATAACAATAAACAACACATAATGAATTTTTTGTACACTTTGTCCCAAACATTATTTACCATCTGAATTGTCACCAATTTCAGTAAAAAGTGGAATGGTGATACATCATCATTGTGAGACATCGTAACTTCTGGATAGGGTGCTGCAGTGTCACACACACACCAATGATCAAGCTCTCTAAAAGCATTTTCTTTGAGCCAGTATTGGGATGTTAAAACTTGATGTGCCCATGCTTCATCAAGCTGATCTTGTGGTGGTACTTATTTAGCTGGTAGTGCACACAGTAATTGCATCCATCCCAGCTAGGAATTCTATCTGATCATCAAGCTGATCTTAGGGTAGTACTTAAAGCTGGTAGTGCACACAGTAACTGCAGCCATCCCAGCTAGGAATTCTATCTGATCATCAAGCTGATCTTAGGGTAGTACTTAAAGCTGGTAGTGTTCACAGTAACTGCATCCATCCCAGCTAGGAATTCTATCTGATCATCAAGCTGATCTTAGGGTAGTACTTAAAGCTGGTAGTGTTCACAGTAACTGCATCCATCCCAGCTAGGAATTCTATCTGATCATCAAGCTGATCTTAGGTAGTACTTAAAGCTGGTAGTGCACACAGTAACTGCATCCATCCCAGCTAGGAATTCTATCTGATCATCAAGCTGATCTTAGGGTAGTACTTAAAGCTGGTAGTGTTCACAGTAACTGCATCCATCCCAGCTAGGAATTCTATCTGATCATCAAGCTGATCTTAGGGTAGTACTTAAAGCTGGTAGTGTTCACAGTAACTGCATCCATCCCAGCTAGGAATTCTATCTGATCATCAAGCTGATCTTAGGGTAGTACTTAAAGCTGGTAGTGCACACAGTAACTGCATCCATCCCAGCTAGGAATTCTATCTGATCATCAAGCTGATCTTAGGGTAGTACTTAAAGCTGGTAGTGTTCACAGTAACTGCATCCATCCCAGCTAGGAATTCTATCTGATCATCAAGCTGATCTTAGGGTAGTACTTAAAGCTGGTAGTGTTCACAGTAACTGCATCCATCCCAGCTAGGAATTCTATCTGATCATCAAGCTGATCTTACAGTAGTACTTAAAGCTGGTAGTGCACACAGTAACTGCATCCATCGCAGCTAGGAATTCTATCTGATCATCAAGCTGATCTTACAGTAGTACCTAAAGCTGGTAGTGCACACAGTAACTGCATCCATCACAGCTAGGAATTCTATCTGATCATCAAGCTGATCTTAGGGTAGTACTTAAAGCTGGTAGTGCTCACAGTAACTGCATCCATCACAGCTAGGAATTCTATCTGATCATCAAGCTGATCTTACAGTAATACTTAAAGCTGGTAGTGTTCACAGTAATTGCATCCATCGCAGCTAGGAATTCTATCTGATCATCAAGCTGATCTTACAGTAATACTTAAAGCTGGTAGTGTTCACAGTAATTGCATGTATCACAGCTAGGAATTCTATCTGATCATCAAGCTGATCTTATGGTAGTGCTTGAAGCTGGTAGTGTTCACAGCAATTGCAGGAATCGCAGCTAGGAATTCTATTTGATCATCAAGTTGATCTTGTGGTGCTACTTAAAGCTGGTAGCGCACACAGTAATTACAGGTATCACAGCTAGGAATTCTATCTGATCATCAAGCTGATCTTGTGGCAGTACTTATGGCTGGTAGCACACACAGTAATTGCATGTATCACAGCTAAGAATTTTATATGTAATTTGGATGGATGTGGCATTGTAGTAGTCCAGTCTTCTGTGTCTCAATACAGTGTTGATCAATTTTTTGTTGTTAATTATCTGGAATCTCAGGCTGTCATTTCATTGTCCTTTCCAGTCTCCTGTTGTTTTTTGACCTAGACCTGTTGTTTGGTCGTGCCAGTTTTTTTTGCTAATGGTCCATTCTCCTGATCTTTTTCCAGAAAATTGTAATATAATGTGCAGCTTTCTGCCATATGGCACTGGTATGTGTTATTATTCATTTTTGTTTATAGAATGCGTGTGTGGACATGGACAGAAACATCAAACATACACATTTTGTTTCTGTCCATTCCTTTAAAAAAAAAAAAAATCTTTAATCTAGTGTAGTTAATTCAATCAGTGATACAGCGTGGCCTAGCCTTGTATGCTTTTTTTTAACAAGAGCAATATCGAGGGGACTAACTCTTCAAAAATGTGTGTATGGATTGATTATACAAATTTGACTTCAGAAGGGGTTTATATATATATATATGTGAAAAAAGTTTTGAAATGTTCATTTTCAGAGTTTGATTGTCCTGAAGTGACCCTCTGTAATTGACAGGATATTAAAATCCAGTTAGTGCTATCCATTTAAAAGCCAGTTTGGATGAGTTTTTTAGCTTACACAAAGCCTGCACACATCTTTATGGCATATTTTCTCACACCCTCTTCTCTGTATTTCTTTCTCTTGTTTAACCAATGGATGCATAAACATTGAACTTGTATGTTCATTTATGAATGAAAATGTTTCACTCATAATTATGTAGTACATTCATTTATGATTGAACAGTGTAAGTTGTTTTACTCATGGTAATGTATAGGTTTATTTGACGAGTCTCATAATTGTGTGCATTTATCTGTGTATATGTTTGTGTGTAACAAACAATTCTGAAAGGGATTCTTGTACAAAATGTACTTTTGAAAACTTTGTGTCAAATTTTTGTTTTGCTCATGTTCATTATAACCTTAATAAACATGTATGGTTCTGTCAAGACTTGTTATTGTGGTTCTTTGTTCATTCTCTGTTCAATCACAGAAGAATTTGAATCACTGTATTCAAAACAACAGCTGTTTCTACAAAACCCCAGCTAAATGCATCTCCTTTGAAAACCTTTCTCTTTCAAAAACCTCAGTCGCATTGCCCTGAAACAGACTGTGTGTGTGTGTGTGTTTGTTGAATCTTGAAAACCTGTACACTTAAAGAATGTGTAAGTGCTTATCGGGCCTGTGCAAGTTAGGTGCTCCAAGTACCCTTTGTTATTATTTTATTCATAAAAGTGGAGCATCTGAAAGCTTTTAATAAACATACACACAAACAAACGACAACTATAAAAAAAAAAAATCGATGACAACAGAAATTAAAGCACAAAACTGAAGTATGTAACTGGAGCCAGCTTTCCCAATGATCCCAGCACCTGAAATAAGTTACAGGTAAAAATGCAGGTACACTACCTATGGTTTTGACTGATTTACAGTTGTCTCATTGCAACCATTTATTGTCTAAAGTCAGATATGTACTTCTCTGTTTATACCCCCCTCCAAAACAAACAAACAAACAACAACAACAACAAAACAAAAAACATAACAAACACAAACCACCAAAAACATGCAATGCTGCAGTTGATTCAAGATTTATGTACTTTTCAAAGAAAAGAAAGAAAGAAAAAAAAACTCGTATTTTAAGTTACATGATTTTATCATCGTTCCCTTTTACTATTTATATTTTTAGTAATGACTACAGAGAGAGAGAGAGAGAGAGAGAGAGAGAGAGAGAGAGAAGAGAGAGAGAGAGAGGAAAACAATTTGATTTTGTTCTGTGATAAAACTTCAGATTTGTCAGCACAAGTTCGTACCATAACTAGTTTTGTTTTGACGCATATGCTTGTAGCGTTGCACGTGCGCGCGCGCGTGTATGTGTGTGAGAGTGACCCTGCCGGTGGGACAACTTTCGGGTTCCCCGATAGCTCAGCTACGTTGCGGACAGTTTTACTTCCGGGTTAGTGTCAATTCCGGTCTAGTTAGCACGAAAACAAAAAAAACCGACGTTCGGCGATATTATGGAGACATTCTGAGCGATTATGCTGCCACATGACATGTAACTTATTCTGATTTGAATTTTGAGGCAAGTTTCTTGTTGTTTTTCATGATACCTGTGCAATTTATTGCTGTCAGGTAAAGTTCATACAACAGTGATACTGATAGTAATTGAAACGCCGCTCGTGCACTTAGTTTGTATTTTTAAGGCATTGACTCATTGACTGCACCTACACGCCCAAGATCTCGGAACAAAACTTCCTTGTTGGACGTTGAGATTTCAGGTTCTGAATCAAAATAACGGTTTGTTTGTTGTTGTTTTTTCTTCTCTATATTCTGTTTAGTTCCGTTGCCACTTAATCAGTTAATGAATGAACGATTCAATGAACACTGTGCATAAATTCCTTCGGATGAAACTATAAACCGAGGTCCCACGTGTGTATACGCATGCAACACAATCACATCCGCACGTTAGAGATCATGTAGTGCATGTCAGAGTACGGTGGATTATGGAAACAGCAAAATAACCCAGCATGTACTGAAAGCGTCACTGTCGGTCTTCAGAGTGTTGAAGTTGGGCACTGTACAGAAGAATAATTGATGGGTCATCAGTACTGGCATTACCACAGACAGAACTGAGTGTCTGCTATGCACAGCAATTGAAACAGCAATTGTGGAGTACACAAGTTGCTTTGCAATGGCGAGGTCCCCACTGCCTTAACATAGTTGTTGTTCTGGCGGTGGTCCATGGCCTCCTCAGTCTTTCTGGCTCAGAGCATGGGGTCGAGCCACTCACTCTTTCTCCCTTCTGCCCCCTTTCCCCATCCCTAATAAGCCATCTCATTTCTGCAGATCTATGTCAAGCAACAGGTTTACTTACTTACTAATACTGAGTGCTTTAAGGTAGCCCTGTCTTTGGCCAAGCACAGACAGACCACTGGTCAGTGCTGTTTACCCCAACCCTGGCATGTATGCTACAGATGCAGAAGAGAAACACAAAACACTGAATGTTCACAGCACCAGGTGGAGAATTCAGAATTATTTATTTTTAATGATGCTCTCATGAGATGAGCTCAGTGTCACTAACTTTTCAAGACTGCCCCACAAGCTAAACCTACAAAGAACTGGGACAGGTGCTATATATATATATATATATATATATATATATATATAAATATAAATTATATATTTTTTATTATGATTACACAACCCAGCCCACAGCAACAAAGCCAGAAATCCCAAGATGGTGACATGAGTGTACACAGACACAGTAACTTTTCTAGACAGCATATATATATATATATATAAAATCCCCCCCCCCCCCCCCACACACACACACACACAAGGAAACACACAAATGCATTCCAGTCTCTCATCACTAACTTAAATACACGTTACATAATTTACAGTTAGTGAATTACCAATTGATACTCTCAAAAAACTCTGCCTTTGACTCCTTCCCCCCCCCCCCCACACACACACATACACATATACACACACTGAGGAATACTGGTCTGAATTACACAACATATTTAAGCAAACTCAAATTGACCTGGATAATTTTGTATCTGACAGACCAAAACATAAAAGCTCTCAAATAAAATTGTTGACACATCCCTCCACCCTCCCCTGAAAGTTATCATCCTCAACAGATGCCTTAACACAGTACACCACATAATAATTAATATATATATAATGAAAGTTGACACGGTTTTGTTCTGTGTGTTTTCCCTCAGGTTGTGACGCAGTTGGTTATTTAGCAAAGCCAGCCATGAGTTGGCAACAGCACCAGGAGTTTGACAGCATACCCATGCAGCAATGTGAGTTGCTGAATACAGAAACTCCTAGAACGCAGCATGTAGTGGAACCTGTTGAAGACAAGACAGCTGGGGACATCAGCATTGCTCCTGCTTTGGCATAAAAAATCTTTAAAAGAATCACAGCACAAGAGTAGTGTGTAGCATCTATATTTATACCCCGTTAATAAAGTGAAGGAAGGGTATGAATCACATGTCAATGAATCATAATATATAATGTGACTATGTCCATATATATATATATATATATATATATATATATATATATATATATATATATATATATATATTAGCCTTTTGTAACCAGACTTGATGTAATGAAGCATCATCATGAGCCAGAGTGTCATGTAAAAAGCTTGGCTTGCTGCTTTGAAATTAAAATTATTTTGCTGGTTTGATCTGAATTTATGTTATGAGGTTCAAGGCATTTGGATTCCATTGACTGTCTTCATGATTGTACCATTAGTTGTGTGTGTGTGTGTGTGAGAGAGAGAGAGAGAGAGAGAGAGAGAGAGAGAGAGAGAGAGAGAAGAGAGAAAGAGAGAGAGAGAGAGAGATTGTGTGTGAAAGAGAGAGAGAAAGAGAGGGAGAAAGTGTGCGTGTGTGTGTGTGTGTGTGTGTGTGTGTGCTGAAACAAGACTGAGCTTGCTGTCTCTACTGAGATTGCTGGAAAGAGACAGTAACTTAAAAAAGAAACAATAATTGTGTTTTCTTGTTTTAAATATACATCATTTGAAATTGAATATAAATGTCTACATACTACTAACATAGAGTGCTCTTCTTGCTTGGGTTTGTTTTACAAAACAGAGTAACTTTGTATCATCCACATTTGCCACATTACCTCTGAAAACAGACACACCTCTAGCTCTAGAGGCAGGGGGCAGTAAATATTCAATAGTCTTGGCAACTCTCAGGAAAAGTTGGGCAGTCTTGTTTTGCGTTTTTTCTCAGGAGGGAGGCAATGGTGGTAGGTAGGTAGTGTTGCTTAATGTCCTCAGATGTCAGTTGACATATTAGGGACAAGCTGAGACCAATGCCGAAGCATGGTTCAATATAGCTTTACGTCCACGGAAACCAGAAGGCTCGTTAGGACGGACAGCTCGGGACGGCCACCTTGACTCTCACACAGCTCCTGAACTATGGCAATGGTGCAAGAGAATGAGACATTTGAAGTATGCCCACCACCGTTACTGCCAGGAGATTAATGATTATGTTGAGGTTTGGGGCATGTTAGCACTTACTGACTTACGAAACCAGTCCACTGTGAAGAACTGTGGATGCTGAACTGCATTGCCTGAGTAATTTAAATCAAATCAGATCAAATAAATCTTTATTATTCATTAACACACACACACACACACACACACACACACACACATTTCATCACTTGAAACATATTAAAATTCTAAAATACCGAAATTTAGATGAATGCACCGTTTGGTGGCTTTTGCTTCAGTCTAGCGCCCCTGCTGCTGATCATGGGATGATGCAAGCTGCAGCATTGAGCTCCTGGCTCAGTCTTTTGTATCGCAGTATGTGTTCCAGACAACCCTGCATTTGTGGATACCTCTCTGGAAAGACAGTCCCATTTGCCAGCAGAAGGGGGCGCAGTACGAGTTTGCTCGCTATGGGTACCCCAATCAAGTGGAGGCAGGTGTGCCCATGGAAGGTCCGCACCAGCTTCATCGCAGACACACCACAGGAAGCAGTCGCTATGGCAGAAATGAGGAGGATGTTAATGACAACGCAATGGAGAACCTGCTGAAGCGCCTGCCCAGTCGCCAACTTGGTCAGTGGATTTACTTTGACACACATAAATGTTTCTATAATTTAAGCCACCAGGCGAATCCATGTTGCAGTTGAACAGCCCCTGTATTGTACCTGTCAGAAGTTCCTGCAGTCTAACCATCATGAAAACCCAGTATATTGACACTTGCGTCTTTCAGACATCAACTTTTGTCAGTTCTTTTAAATCTTCCTCGCAACCCTTTCTCTTTTTCAAAAAACTTTTTTTTTCTTTCTCACTCCCTGAGATGTGTGTGTGTGTGTGTGTGTGTGTGTGTGTGTGTGTGTGTGTGTGTGTGTGTGTGTGTGTGAGCTTATGCAAATGCATCACAGCACTGTGGAAATGAAATTGGTTAATATGAGTCTTTCACAGTACATCTGTTTACAACAGTTGTTCTTTGAGTTTTAAATTTGCAAATAATGTGTGATATTGTTTACTATGAAGTATGATATGGTATGGTATTTTTAATTTGATAGAGTTTGTATGTTTTGCCACAACTTAATTTCTCTGATGAAATAATAACAATCTTGAAGGTACAGTTGTTGATAATGTGAATGTAATGAAGAATTTCACAGTTGATTCAAGAATTGTTGTTAATAACAAAGCTGATACACAATATATAAAGGCAGACCCAAGTGTCAGTTTGTTGACATCTCTAGATATGTATAAAGGCAGACCCATGTGTCAGTTTGTTGACTTCTCTAGGTCTGTATAAAGGCAGACCCGTGTGTCAGTTTGTTGACATCTCTAGGTCTATATAAAGGCAGACCCAAGTGCCAGTTTGTTGACATCTCTAGGTCTATATGAAGGCAGACCCAAGTGTCAGTTTGCTGACGTCTCTAGGTCTTTATAAAGGCAGACCCATGTGTCAGTTTGTTGACATCTCTAGGTCTATATAAATGTGATGATACAACCATAATCAGCAGGTTTTTTATTTTTATTTTTTATGTCAATTTTAGAATCAGCAGCAAACAATGCTGCTAAAACTCTTCACCGAAAACACAGCCGCAAGAAGAACATGTACGGAACAATCCGTCACTTTGAGGGACATGACATTGATGACATGATTGACAGTGCATCGCTCATAGATGTGGCGGAGGAGGAGAGGATGGAGGAAGCCATTCGAAGCATGCCCACCACCATGGCTGTCAGGAGATCGATGATGTACGTTGAAATTGGGCCCATGTTAGCGCTTAGGAAATCAGCCCATTGTAAGGAATGCAGCATGTTGTAAATATCTTCATTGGTGTTGATAGTGGCAGTAGTACTAACAACTGTACGGATGATATCAGTAGTTGTAGAAGAGCAAAACCCCTCTTCCAAAATCACCCTGAATCTCCGATGACTTGGAGGAGGAGGTGCTTTTTCCCCACCTTCTGCTGAGCCTTGCAGTCGCTTCTCCCTCATTTCTTCTGAGTCTTGTTACTAGAGGTGTAAATTACACTTTAAGCTTGAGTGGGTCGGACTTTGGGGGGTGGGGTGGGGCATGGGGTGCTGAAATCCCAGAGGTTTACAACCACTATCAACCATCGTTCATGCAGTTTCACTAATACAGAATGCCCTTGTTAACGCTTGTTCCGCCTCATGTAATGGCATGTCACCATTTTGAATGGATTTAAATAAGTGATGTCAGTATGTGGCCACACCTTTGTATGTGGCCCCACCTTTGTGGTGCCTTTTTTAATGTTTTGGGTTCCTGACTTTTTCCATTCATGGTTGTGAGAAATGTAATCTCTCATGTAAATCAGCTTTTTAAAATTATTTCTTTGTGATTGCAGAAAAGAGAAGATAAAGTAACTAAGAGTCAATGATGGGTATTTCTAATTTGTCAGTAAAGCTTGCTCTGAGTGACTCCCCTGAGAGAGAACGTAGAGTTTCAGTGTGACACTTTGAAATAGAATCTGACGTTACACAGTCGTCTCTCTCTCATGATGCTAGTCCCTGCTTCCTGATTTATGTATAATATGTCTGTATTCCTCTCTTAACATTTTGAACAGCAATATTTTAAGTTTGTGTGATTTTACTATTTTTTAGAACTGTTGCTTTCAAGGAGAATTTCATGAAGTCCTGAAATAGACAGCCTGCCTGCTGTTTAATTTTAACTTGTTCTGTCCTGAGTATGCATACTCTCTCACCAAGCTCTCATGCACTTCAGACAGAAACAGAACAAAGCAAAAAGATGAGAGTATTACTTGAATATTTATAATGAGATGGCTTTCGGGTTTTGAAATGTTTGTCCAAGAATGATTTTTCTAAATACTTTTTATTGTTGTTTTGCTTTTGAATGCACAGGTTTGTGACTTTCATCAATTGATCTGGCGGTCATGAATAGAACTGGAACTGAAAGAGTTGTTATGAATATAATGTAGTTCTTCATCTTCTTCCGTATCGTGCCCAGCTTCAACATTGTGAAGACTCTGACACTTTTAGTGTGTGTTGGGTTACAGGATCTTTAATGTGCACATGTCATCTTTTTGCATGTGTATACATATGGTTACTAGTTACATATTAAAGCCATTCCAGCTTTTCCAAAAAAATACCACCAGCTTTCTTCTCACACAAAGTGATAGTGCAGGATAGGCAAAAGAGATTTATTTTTCAATAACTTTGCAGTTTGGGAATGAGTGTGTTGCTCTGGAACTAGACATAGGTGAGGGAGGAACTGCTTTCTTTTGGCCCATTGTAGTGTTAGACGTAGGTTGAGTAGCTGCTTGCTCTCCTTTTCGCTCAGACAGACTCAATCACAAATTTCAAACCTTCATTTATCTTTGACCCAAACCTTGCACAGTTAGTAATTGGATTGAGTTTTCCCCCTGATGTAACTGTAATGGTTGACTGGGCGTAAAACACCAAGTTACTTACTTACTGGATTGAATTTAACCTCCTGTCAACCGCACACGGTCACCTCAGGAGACGATTGTTGAAGACTTAAAGGGGAACTAAACCAAAGGAGCATCATGGGCCCCATCTATAGAAATGGAATCAAAACTGTGCACACAGCAGTTTTTCATTGAGGTGGAATAAAATCTATACACACAGCAGTTTTTCACTGAAATGGAATAAAAACTACACAGAGCAGTGTTTCATAGAAGCAGAATAGAAAATATACACACAGCAGTGTTTCATTCAATTTCTCTTTCTGTTTGTTAAAAATAGATGTTTGAAAGTCACGAAAACATGACTGTCAATGCTGTCATTTTGTGCCCAGCAGCCTGTGTCTATGAGGTCAGAAGCAAGGCTGGAGTGTGTGCCAAAAGTATAAAATATGTCATGAGCCAACCTTTTTCTGATTAATTACAGTTTGTCCCTAACATGTCAGCCTGACATCCAAGGACATTAAGCCCTACAGCATCATCATCACCTTTTTCTGCTCTTCATTGGCAAACATTGAACCAACATGGCTGCACCGTGAGGAATTCAAAACTGAAGCAAGAAAAGTACTACTTTTCCTGCAGATGAAAATAGTTGTATGTTTTCAGGCCAGCTTGCATCTTTGGTAAGGTTTCCCCTTAAACTTGAACATGGCAAAGAACATGTAAGATTTGAATATGTGGACAGAGTTCATACACAAAGAGAGCGATGGCTGGTTCACATTCTTTGGAAACATCTGAATGTTCTCGCAGTAAAAACAGGATAGAGGAGTGTATTCATAGCAGGCTTTGCTGCACTTTTTAAAAATATTTTTTATACATGTGAGTGTGTGTGTGTGTGTGTGTGCTGCTTTAAACTTGTGTTTGTTATGTTGTTTGTGTGTGTGTGTGTGTGTGTGTGTGTGTTTTGCTCTTTTGTTGTATTTTCTTTTGTTCCTTTCATGTCTTTTTGACACAGTGGAGCATGCCAGGAATGTTTTTTTCAAGGTGCAGTTTTGTTCATATGTTTTCTTCTTTTCAGGGCTGTGCATGCCTTACATTTTCATGAAGTTAATAAGTTATGCGTTCAATGGGTCTGTCCTAAAGAAGTTTATTGCACAAGGAGCTAGTATGTTTTAATGACACAGTATTCATTAAGTAATGTACATGCTGAGAATGACATAAGATGAAGTGACACTGATTCATTTGCTCAATTGACACAATCTGCTTGAGTCACAATTTCAGGCATTTGATTTGATTGATTGATTTTTGGGGGGTGGGGTGGGGGCAGGTATCTCTTTCTCTTGATTGACTTATTAAGATTTTGAAAAATTAATTTTAAAGCGGTTGTCTTTTCTCTGAAATTATTCTTTGCAGACTGGAAGAAAAGATCAGGTTGTTTCCCACTGTAAAGATTTGTTTTCAGCCCAAAGTAACAACACAGGTTTTCCTTTCCCTGCCACCCCTTTAACAAAACTTGCTTCTCAGGGGACTGCTGCTACTGCAGGGAATGCAATGGTGCCTGAAGATCTTCGTCGGTTCTTGTCATTATGACTGTTCACTGATTTGAGAGTGGTTTGCATTGCTCACATTCTGTCAGATAAGCGGAACAGTTGCAAGGCATGCATATATTATATATTGACTGTCATTTCAAAACTTATTCGGGAAGCAGTGTAGGAGACCCTGAACAATTTGCTCTTCAAGCTGCTGCATTTTGTAGACATGTAAGCTTTTTCAGATTACCAATTAGAAAGGAAAAATAAAGAGAGGGAGGTGTGTATGTGTGTGTGTATGGGGGGGGGGGGGGGGGGTCAGATGTCAGAAATATAATTTGAGGGAGCTTTAGTAGCTGTGTTTTCAGTTTTAACAATTTAAGAGTTAGCCATGCAGAAAAAAAACAGAACTTATTTCTGCCGCATTGAGAGTTGCTGCACATTGGCGGCACTTGTTCTGTGTTGCTGGTGCAGCACATTGTCAAAGACAGAGCCACAGACAGACAGCTAGGTGGGCAGGTAGGCAAGTGGGTGAGCAGGCAGCACGTTTGTGGATTATGCATGCACTATGCACAGAGTCTTTCTCACTGCTGTGAGTTCTGTGGAAGATTGCTCTTTTGTTTGTTCTCATCACATTTTGCCCCAGTGCATACCACTTTTGGTTGTTATGGCCTATCAGTTGTTCAGTGAGCCTTTTGCTGTTGGTTTTCTTCAATATCAAGGAAAAGGGGAGAAAAAAAGAAATGGAAAAAAAAAGAAGAAAAAACAGAACATTTTGTTTGTTTTTTAAATGGGGGAGACATTTATTTAAAGGGAATGCACTTTTTTTTCTTTTTTCTTTTTGAAACTTGTTTGATTAAATTGGAAGCTCTTTGTGCATGTTTTTGTTTTTGTTGTTGCTGCTTACTTGTTCTCCCCCCCCCCCCCCCCCCCCCCCTTCTCCTTTTCAAGCTTTTGATTCTCAAAGATAGTTTAATTATGTGATGTATCACAGATATATATCTATAAATATACATTTTATGCTGTGTGACTTTTCAGTTTTATTAAGTGACATGTCACAGATATATATCTATATATATCTATACATTTTATGCTGTGTAACCTTTCAGGGATTGCACTTTGTGCAATTTTGTATTTGCAATTTTGCCTTGCATTTTGTATTTGCATTGCAGTTTTGTCAGGTCAAACATGATCAGTGATGTACAAATTTTGACTTGGTAAATGATTATAGAATGTTGTTTTAGGGACTGTTCATTCTGTTCTTTGGTTGTAATTTTTCTGATACACTACACAGTGTCTGAGAACAACAGGAAAATTGTAATGACTGATGATCACGTACTTAGTCTCTTACTAATGACATCTCTTTGGATAGAGTTATCAATGCAGAAATTTTCCCTTCCTACCAGTATCTTTTTTTTTACCTCTGTGTTGATTTTGTTTGCAGACGGAGGCTTAGTTCCAAAAAGAGAAAAGCCCCCTCAGTCTTGAAACGATTTAAATACAGAGTTGGCATGGTATGTACTAGAGCCTTCTGGGTGGTGTGTGTGTGTGTTGTATGTGTGTGTGTGTGTGTGTGTGTGTGTGTGTGTGTGTAGGTGTGTGTGTGTGTGTGGTGTGTGTGTGTGTGTGTGTGTGTGTGTGTTGTGTTGTAGTGTGTGTGTGTGTGTGTGTGTGTGTGTGTGTGTGAGAGAGAGAGAGAGAGAGAGAGAGAGAGAGAGAGAGAGAGAGAGTGTGTGCATGCATGTGTGTGTGTGAGAGAGAGAGAGAGAGAGTGTGTGCGTGCATGTGTGTGTGTGTGTGTGTGTGTGTGTGTGTGTGTGTGTGTGTGTGTGAGAGAGTGTGTGTGCATGTATGCATGCATGTGTGTGTGTGTGTGTGTGAGAGAGAAAGAGAGAGAGTATGTGTGTGTGTGCGTGTGCATGGATGCATCCATGCCCATTGTTGGTTGGCACATTCCTTCACTCATTCCATTCAGTTCACACATTTTACTCACCACCCATTTACCTCATTTGCAGATTGATATACAGATGCACATTGGTACTTGAATTCTGCAATGCCCCATTCTGTTTGTTGCCAGGGCTGGAAGCATTTCAAAGACAACTTGGCGGAACTGAAATACACCCTGCAGCTGTGGCACTACCACCTGAAGAAGATTGAAGGGAACTTTGGCACGGACGTCCTCTCCTACTTCGTCTTCCTCAAGTGGCTCCTCCTGATCAACATCCCCACGCTCCTCCTGACGCTGGGCTTCCTGGTGGTGCCGCAGATACTTTTTCGCTGGTTCCAGCAGGAACCGCGAGGCTATGACCCTGGAGAGCCCTTCACAGGCATGGAACTTCTGACTGGAGCTGTGAGTGTTGTGTTCATGGAACAGATGCAGGGATTGTTGTAAAAAGAAAAAAAACAGGAGCTGTGAATGTCCAGGGTTCCAGGCGAGATCAAGAGGAGGGAGGTGGAGCTGGACCCTCAAGTTAGCCCAGAAGAGATCATGAGCAGGGAGGTGGAGCTGGGCTGCGAAAGTTGGACTTCTTTCGCTTCGGTTGTTCCTCAACAGCAGTGCAACGGACGTTGTCCTTGTGACTCTGTCCAGCACAGCAGTTGAAACAGCAATTGCACAGTGCACTGGTCGCTGCGCAATGGCGAGGGGACTCCACCTTAACACTTCCATTGTTTTGGTGGCGGTCCACGGTCTCTCTGGTCTTTTTCGGGCGGTATCCACAGTCGAGCCTTCATTCTCTCGCCCTCTTCCCCCCCCCCCCTCCCCCCCAGTCTCCATCCCTAATAAGCAACCTCGCTTTTGTGGACGTAAAGCAGTATGGTCATGGTCAAGCTGTGAGTGTCATGTTCATTGAACAGAAGCAGGGATTGATGTAAAAAGAAAAAAACAGGAGCTGTGAGTGTCATGTTCATAGAACAGATGCATGGATTGATGTAAAAAGAAAAAACAGGAGCTGTGAGTGTCGTGTTCATAGAACAGATGCAGGGACTGATGTAAAAAGAGAAAACAGGAGCTGTGAGTGTTGTGTTCATAGAACAGATGCAGGGATTGAAAAAAACTATAAAAAAAAAAAAATGGAACTGTGAGGGTCATGTTCATGGAGCAGATGCAGAGATTGATGTAAAACAAAAACAAAAATGGAGCTGTGAGGGTTGTGTTCATGGAACAGATTTAGGGATTGATGTAAAAAGAGAGTGAAAAAAAATCAGTTTGGTAGTTATACTGGGATCTTTGGAACTGCTGAACATTTAATTTGGATTTTTTTTGAGGTTTTGTCAAAACATTTGTGTCCAGGTGTGGGCTGTTTTCTTGGTAGGGGTGCCTTGATTATATTTTGTGAACATGCTGTGAGGGTTGACTAAAGTTACTGATAAAATAATTACTTGCAGTGCTTTCTTGCCTTGTGCTCCTCCGGACCACGAATTCCATTAATTCCTCTGTTGTTTAGCAAATCCTGGCTCAGCATTAGAGTGCAAGTGTTAATGGCTATGGGCCTCCACATAGATGTTGGTGAATAGTGGATCCCTGAATATGTTGGTGGGTACTGGATTCCGGTAGATTCTGATGGGCTCTGGATTGGTGTAGATGTTGATGGATACTGGGTCCCTGTAGATGTTGATGGATACTGGACCCATGCACATGCTGATGGATACTGGATCCCTGTAGATGTTGATGGATACTGGACCCATGTGGATGTTGGTGGGTACTGGATCCCTGTAGATGTTGATGGGTACTGGACCCATGTGGATGTTGGTGGGTACTGGATCCCTGTAGATGTTGATGGATACTGGATCCCTGTAGATTTGGATGGAGGTACTGGATCCCTGTAGATGTTGATGGTACTGGACCCTGTGATGTTGGGTACTGGACCCTGTAGATGTTGATGGGTACTGGACCCATGTGGATGTTGGTGGATACTGGATCCCTGTAGATGTTGATGGATACTGGATCCCTGTAGATGTTGATGGATACTAGACCCATGTGGATGTTGGTGGGTACTGGATCCCTGTAGATGTTGATTTCTGGATCCTTGTAGATGTTGATGGGTACTGGACCCATGTAGATGTTGATGGATACTGGATCCCTGTAGATGTTGATGGATACTGGATCCCTGTAGATGTTGATGGATACTGGACCCATGTGGATGTTGGTGGGTACTGGATCCCTGTAGATGTTGATGGATACTGGACCCATGTAGATGTTGATGGGTACTGGACCCTGTAGATGTTGGTGATACTGGATCCCTGTAGATGTTGATGGGTACTGGACCCATGTGGATGTTGGTGGGTACTGGATCCCTGTAGATGTTGATGGATACTGGATCCCTGTAGATGTTGATGGATACTAGACCCATGTGGATGTTGGTGGGTACTTGATCCCTGTAGGTGTTGATGGATACTGGATCCCTGTAGATGTTGATGGATACTGGACCCATGTGGATGTTGGTGAGTACTGGATCCCTGTAGGTGTTGATGGATACTGGACCCCGTGTAGAATGTTGATGGGTACTGGACCCCAGTAGATGTTGATGAGTGCTGGATCCTTGTAGTTGTACATGGTGATGGATACTGGATCCTTGTAGATGTTGATGGGTACTGGACCCTTGTATATGTTGATGGATACTGGACCCCTGTAGAAGTTAATGGCTACTGGACCCTTGCATATGTTGATGGATACTGGACCCCTGTAGATGTTGACAGGTACTGGATCCCTGTAGATGTTGATGGATACTGGATCCCTGTATATGTTGATGGATACTGGATGCCTGTAGATGTTGATGGATACTGGACCCCTGTAGAAGTTGATGGGTACTGGACCCTTGCATATGTTGATGGATACTGGATCCTTGTAGATGTTGATGGATACTGGACCCTTGTAGATGTTGATGGTTACTGGACCCTTGTAGATGTTGATGGATACTGGGTCCCTGTATATGTTGATGGATACTGGACCCCTGTAGAAGTTGATGGGTACTGGACCCTTGTATATGTCAATGGATACTGGACCCTTGTATATGTTGATGGATACTGGATCCCTGTAGATGTTGATGGATACTGGACCCTTGTAGATGTTGATGGGTACTGGATCCTTGTAGATGTTGATGGATACTGGACCCTTGTATATGTTGATGGATACTGGATCCCTGTATATGTTGATGGATACTGGACCCCTGTAGAAGTTGATGGGTACTGGACCCTTGTATATGTTGATGGATACTAGATCCCTGTAGATGCTGATGGGTACTGGGCCCATTTAGAGGTTGGTGGACACCAGACCCATATAGGTGTTGGTGGGTACTGGACCCATTTGGATGTTGAAGGGTACTGGACCGATGAAGAAGTTGGGTACTGGACTGGTGTAGTTGTTAACATGTGCTCTACCCATGTTCATGTTGGTGGGTACTGGACCCATGCAAGATGTTGGTTGATATGGGTCATGTAGATGTTTATGGGTACTTGTCCTGTGTAGATGTTGATAGGTACTTGAACCATGCAGACTATGGGTACTGGACCCATGTTGATGTTGATCAGAACTGGACCCATTTAAATGCTGGTGGATACTGGATCCATGTAGATGTTGATGGGTACTGGACCCATATGGATGCTGATCAGTACTAAACCATTGTAGATGCTGGTGGTTACTGGCTCCATGAAATGCTGATAGGTATAGGCTACAGATATTGGCTCTTCATGTGCTGCTCACAAACCCCTCTTGTGTGCCTGCCACCCGTGTGATCTTGCTCCCCACTCACCCAGTCAGTTCACATCACACCCCTGATGATAACTTGATGATTCGCTTTCAGGGTTGGTTCTCTCTGACAGAGCTGTACTATGGCTACTACACCAACAAGACCATTAACATCAACAGCGACAAGAGCTACGAGATGCAGGTGGCCTACCTCTTCACCTGCGGGGGTTACTACCTACTGACTATAGTGATTCTAGGGCACAGGTGAGTTTTCAAATTTAAAATTTTCAGTTGTATTTTATATGTATATATGTATATACACATATATGCTTGTGTTCAAAACAACAACAGCATTTGGAATGATTCGATTTAGGTGTGTTGCAAACAGGCCAGTCCTCAAAAGTACTAGAGCATGTAAATCTGTTTGATTTTGGTTATGGTTGGCGTACATACCTACTTACTGCCTTTATGCCTATCAGCTTTTAGGGCAGCAACAGAGTTCCTCCATGTCATCCTGTCTTTGGCCAGTTGCTCCATGGTGCTCCAGCTGTGGCCAGGATCCCTCAGCTCCACCTCCGCTGTTCCGTGCCATGTTGTTCTTGGCCACACTCTTCTCCCCTTCCCTTCAGGTGTCCAGTGGAATGCATGTAGTAAACGTGCTTTGATCAGATTTCATGAATTACTTTGGCAGAACTTTGTGTCTCTGTGTGTTTTCAGCATCTTGCGGTCCTACAGGAAATACTACATTGAGGCGAGCGGGTACCAGAGCATGCACATTGTCTTCAAGGTGCTGGGAGGCTGGGACTTTGGTCTGACCTCCTTGGAGGCGGTCAAACTCAAACACAAGAGTACCTACAATGAATTCAAGGTGAGGCAGCTTTGGCTGTGATGTCTGTAAGCTGACCTGACCTCTGCGGAGGCTGTCAGACTGAAACACAAGGGTACCTGTAGTGAGTTCAAGGTGAGGCAGCTTTGGCTGTAATGTCTGTAAGCTGACCTCCATGGAGGCTGTCAAAACAATTATCCAAGGGGCACCTTTAATTATTTATACTGTTTCAGGTATACTCAAGCCCAAAAGGTTATGTGGCTTTAAGAAATAAGAAAGGTAATATGTTTCATATTTCCATGAAATGAAGTCCCCCCAGGGAAGGAATATATTGCATTCACCATGTCCATCTGTCTGTCTTTTTCTTTCAGGAGTACTTGGCAGGAAGGAACCCTCAGAAGATCTCCAAGAGCCCCGGGGAGTAGTCGCTTTGTTTGCAAACTGTCACATTTGTTTTTCAGGAGCATCAATCAAATGCTGTCCAAGAACCTTGAAGAATACTTTGCTTCTGAGGTGTGACATTTGTTTTTCAGGAGTATCTGGCGGGAGCAAGCAAGCAAAAGATCTCTGAGAACCTTGGGGATGAGTCACTTTGTTTGCAAGCTGTCACATTTGTTTTTCAGGAGTATCTGGCAGGAACAAACAAGCAAAAGATTTCTGAGAACCTTGGGGATGAGTCACTTCGTTTGCAAGCTGTCACATTTGTTTTTCAGGAGTATCTGGCAGGAGCAAGCAAGCAAAAGATCTGTGAGAACCTTGGGGATGAGTCACTTCGTTTGCAAGCTGTCACTTTTGTTTTTCAGGAGTATCTGGCAGGAACAAATGTGCAAAAGATCTGTGAGAACCTTGGGGATGAGTCACTTTGTTCGCAAGCTGGTACATTTGTTTTTCAGGAGTATCTGGCAGGAACAAACGTGCAAAAGATCTGTGAGAACCTTGGGGATGAGTCACTTTGTTCGCAAGCTGGTACATTTGTTTTTCAGGAGTATCTGGCAGGAACAAATGTGCCAAAGATCTGGGGAATAGTTTGTTCACAAGCTGTTGCTTTTGTTTTTCAGGAGTATCTGGCAGGAACAAACAAGCAAAAGATCTGGGGAATAGTCAGTTTGTTCACAAGCTGTCACATTTGTTTTTCAGGAGTATCTGGCAGGAACAAACAAGCAAAAGATCTGGGGAATAGTCAGTTTGTTCACAAGCTGTCACATTTGTTTTTCAGGAGTATTTGGCAGGAACAAACAAGCAAAAGATCTGGGGAATAGTCACTTTGTTCACAAGCTGTCACATTTGTTTTTCAGGAGTACCTGGCAGGAGCCAAGAAGAAAAAGATCATCAAGACCCTTGGGGACAAGTGCAAACTTTTCTGGCTGCGGATCCTCACCAACTTTGTGGTGCTGGCTCTCCTAGGTGGTGCCGGCTACCTCGTCTATTTCCTGTCCAAGCAACAGAAGTCTATTTTGTCTACCTCCTCCTCAAATGGAACAGAGGATGTCATGGGTGTGTCTGTGGACCATTTTGTGAGTGGATGCGATGTCAGACTTTGTGGTAGTTGTAGAGGAGTGTTGATGGAGAGTTGGTTAGCTTTTAGACATGTATACGTATGTGGTTGTCATAGATCTGGTCTATTGTGTACAGTGTTGTACAGTGGAACCCTTGGTGGGAAATGACTCTCATGAGAAGCTCTCTTTTTTTAAGACCATGGTTTTGGAAATTCTGCTGCTAGTAAGCAGATAGACTGCTTGAGAAGGTGTGGTGGTGTGTGTGTGTGTGTGTGTGTGTGTGTGTGTGTGTGTGTGTGTGTGTGTGTACATGTGCATGTTTTATGTTCCTATGCAGATGTGCTTATGCATGTGTGTATCGTTTGTTCATACACTTACTTTCAAGTGCCTGTGTTCACATTACACAACCTGGTTAACACTGTGTTCAAACAACAGACCTGCGGATGAAGGAGAGTCATCTTTTTCAGGACAAGCCGCTGCTTCTGCTGGTTCTGCCGCTGTCTATCGGGGGCATCCACCTGGTTCTGCCCTTTGTTTTTGCTTTCATCGAAAACTATGAGCAGTACCTGAACCCAAAAAATGAACTCTACATGCACCTCTTGAGGTAGGAATCGTAAACTTTGTAAGTGAAACTTTCAAGAAAATCACAAAAAAAATGTTTTTTATAATGCAGCATTTTTCTGAACCCATCAGTGTTTTTCCACGAGGATTGTTTTCTTGTTCATGAATGTTGTGATGAATATTGTTCATGAAAATGATGTCAGTAATGGAAGTTTTATGATAAAAATAAGAGTTACGTTTTCTTCCCGTTTTTTGTTTTTGTTTGTTTTGTCTCAGGTGACTATACTTGTATGGATTTGAGCTTGTTTATTTGACAATGTGATGAAGATTGATTAAAACCTAGGAACTCACTTTTGGGCAATTTGCACCGTAATTATTTAACAGAAACTGAAAATCCTGTAAAGTGCAAAATGCACAGCAGTTACAGACAGATGTGTTCCAATAAAAAATCTGAACTCAGTCCAGATCTCTCTTTTGTCTCACTGCAAACAGAACATGAAAAGCTGGTAGCTCAACGGAGGCGTTTCTTGTGCATTGGCTTCCATGTAATTTTTTAAGAGGAACTTGTTTGTAACAGTATTGTTTACAGTTTTTGGATGTGTGTAGATGATGTGTAAATAAATTAATAATAATAATGAACTCTTTGTAAGGTGTGAACCTCTCACACAAAAATAGAGCTCAGAGCGGTGTGCGTTGTTCAGATATAAACTAACCCTGTCCTTTGAGACACCACAAATGGAAAACAACCATAGAAATTACTATAAGCAATTCAAGTCGCAAGAAGCTAAACAGCAAGACCTACATCGCATACACACACATGCACGCACACAAGCATGCACACACACACACACACACACACACACATACACACACACACACACACACAAATGCTGGCACACACACACGCATTCATGTTTACATGCCTGAAATAATTTAGGAACAAATTAGAAGCGGATTAGGTCTTCAAAAGTGCAAAATGCTCACAAGACAAAACAGAACAGAGCTACAAGGTCTTAATCGGGTGAAGGCTGTTCTGCAGCCCTGCATGTCGTTGTCAGTGTGTCAGTAGGCTGCCTTCACTGGGTCTTTCAGGTCCATGGTGCTGCGGCTGACTACGCTGACGGTGTTGGTGTACTACTGGTACACCGAAGTTGCCATCAGCGAGATCAAAGTAAGTAGACGCATGACTGGATTTGAGAAGGCCAGCCTGGGCTGGGTTTGTGTGTGTTTTTTGGTGGACGCGCTGTCACTGAATTTTCCAGGTGAATGTTAATATAACTGAGAAAGCAGTAGAAGGATGACAGCAAAGTTGGATTTCTTTGCATTTTTTATCGCTAAGTTTTGGAGAACTCATACAGTTGTTTGTATGTCTGCATGGGTGCCTTCATGTGTGCATGCATGTATGTATAGTGTGTGTGTGTGCGCGTGTGACCATATTTCAGTCTCACATATCATTCAAGCAGAACTCTTGCAAGGTGCCTCAGCCTGGGTGTGATGGTTGTCTCAAGGAGGGTGTAGGAATGGAGGAGGTTCAGAGCCGGTTTTTATTGATTTATTAATAAGAAGGCTTGCTGAGTGCCTCATCTCGAGATGAGCCCTAGGTGCTTCACAGTGGCAACTATAGCGCTATTCTTTGCTTCCGAGCAGGCCCACTGCACTCTAGTTGTATGTGACTGTATGAGTGACTGTAGTTTTGCACAGCGCATTTTGAACATCCACTGATGTGGTTACAGCGCTGTTGTTGACATGGCTGGTGCCACGTCAAATTGCTGCCATCTTGGCACACGTTCTGTATACACCACACAACCATGCACTGGTTTACGGTGTCACCTTATTGGAAGCCAAATATTTAGGGTGTTTAGTTGTAACCTGCACCTTCAGCGGAATGACTGGGATCTTTTACGTGCTACTGTGGTAGCACAGGGGTGGAATGGATACCGCAGTAAGAGTCAGTGGAGAAAAAATTATCCCTCTGTGCCTGCCAGGACTCAAACCCAAGACCCTGCACACTGGGTTGCATTCGTGCGAGTGGATACTGTCATATGAAGGCATTATTGTTTTGACTTTTTTCTCATATTGAAATTATTTGAGGTGTCTTATCTACTTATGTGAACGGTTGCACACATTGTAATTTTATGAACAGTCAGAAAGAGATGTGTGAGAGAAAACCATAGTACTGTTAGTAGAAATAATCACTGTTGACCAACTTTTCAGTGCTGGGAAACTTTCTTGGGTCAAGAGTTGTATCGGCTGGTCATCGTGGACTTCATCTTCACTCTCTTCAGCACTTTCTTCTCCGAGTTCATCAGAGGGTAAGCGTAGACTGAATACAAAGCGCCGATAAATCGTTGAACACTGAGCTGTAAGCTGCCTCTTTCCTCACATCACTGAGTTCATCAGAGGGCTAAGTGCTGACTGAATACAAAGTGCTCATAGAGGATTCTGCACTGAGTTGCAAGCTGCTGCTTTCCCCACAGACTTTTGATTTGGCCACTGTGTGGTGCTGGGTTGGAAAGCATGATTCAAGTCCCAGGCTTGGAGAAAATTTGATGCTGGTGTATCATCCTTGAGAACCACCAAATGAGTTGAAGGTGTTCAACATGCAAAGTCGTTGCTAATATATTCGAAAAAAATATTTTGTACTGTTTGCAGATTTCTTTGTCCACCTCGCTTGTACAAAAGGGTGATGCTGGTGTATCATCCTTGAGAACCACCAAATGAGTTGAAGGTGTTCAACATGCAAAGTCGTTGCTAATATATTCGAAAAAAATATTTTGTACTGTTTGCAGATTTCTTTGTCCACCTCGCTTGTACAAAAGGGTGATGCTGGTATATCATCCTTGAGAACCACCAAATGAGTTGAAGGTGGTCACATGAAACTAAAAAGCCTTGCTTTTATTCGAAAGAAATATTTTGTACTGTTTGCAGATTTTTTTGTCCATGTCACTTGTACAAAAGGGCAACCTTTGTTGTGACAGAATTTGCTGATGTTTGTCAACATAGTGTAAACTTTTGTTGTGACGGAATTTGCTGATGTTTATCTCAATAGTGTGTATTGTATGTGTGCGTAGGTTGCTGGCCGGCCACGTGAAGAAGCTTCAGCATCCGACTTTTGCCATTGGACGAAACACTCTGGAACTCATCTACTCGCAGGCTCTCTGCTGGTACTGATTTGAGCTGTTTTGTTTGTTTGTTTGGTGGACCCACCCTAAAAGTCTCTGAATTATCAGCAGTTAATAGGACTGCCATCTCCCATGTTACTAAAAGTGTAAAAGAAAAACGTTTGAAACTCACCATGTGGTGTTCGTGTAATCTTATTCATTAACCCTTTCACTGCCATGCTTGCTGCGCTATCACTCTGAAAACGACCAATAAAAGCGCCAAATGTGAAATCATTAAGGTCTTTTTTCCCCTTCGCAAGAGCACATTAAAGGATTTCTGTCAAAACGCGCAATATTGAAAGTAGGTTTGTTATAGGACCATCAGATGTATTGTTTGCAAGAGTGTATGTGGGCATTTTTTAGCCTGGACATTTTACAGGCTGAGGCAGGGAAGTGGTTAATATTGTTGATATTCTTTGCAGGCAGGAGTTGTTTTTGCTTCATTTTTGTACAGATATGTTTTGTTTGTCAATTGCAGGCTGGGAACATTCTATGCTCCACTGCTGTCCCTCATCGTAATGGTGAAACTGATCATCATCTTTTACGTCAAAATGGTAAAACATTCACCGGGCGTGGATGTAAAGAAAAATCTTTTTCTGTGTTTTGACTCACATGAGAAAAAAGACAACTCACTTTTATGAATGCGTGTCACCTGAGCATTTGTTCACTATGTATTTGCTGCCGTGTGCCTGTGCTTTGAACTGAGTGTTGTACAGCTGAAGGCTTTAGAATAGTTTAAACGTTAATTTGGGTTGATGTTGAACGCACCTTTGCATGAGTGAATAACACCCTTAAGCGGTGACTCATTAAAAACATTTTTTTTAAAGAGTGGGGGTGGGGTGGGTGTGGAGAGAAAATGCATATTAATGTGTGATGTGCGATTTTTCTGCTTCACTTCTTGTCAAGGGCAAAGCCAGTAAAAAGGCTGTTTGTTTGAGTGTCGTTGCCTACTAATCTGGAGCACACAAAGAGAAATTCAGTGTTCTTAGTGTATATGACTATTGATGTATATCGCGTGTACACCTTGTGTTAGACCAGACTCACTGTGTCTTAAGCCCGTTCTTAATTGGGTGAATGTTTGTTCGCGAACCTAGTTGGAAGTATTCGGCGAACCTAGTTGGTTCTTAATTGGGCGAAATTTTCTTCGTGAACCTAGTTGGAAGTATTCGTCGAAGCTATATTTGGGGTCCAAAAAGCTTGCTCAACATGTTCTGGGAACATTTGCCCTATTCGACGATCATTGCCTCTGATTGGCTGAGAGCAGAGCTCTCCTGTGGATGAAGAAAAAATAAAAATGAATGATGGTGTCGCTAGGTTCTCCACTCGCTTCAGAGGGAATTTGTTTATTTGTTGACTTGTGGGAGGCACAGCCTTGTCTCTGGAGACCCAGAATGAGATAGTAGTTAGTTGAATTACCCTGTGAGGGATAATGAAAGTATATTGACTTGACTTGACTTTAGCCTACATTTTCAATCATGCTGTCTGCTGCCGTCTGCCGCAAGTTCGGGCCGAAGCTTGCATCTCATTACAAGCCAGTTGAGAACGAAGTAAAGTTTGGACTGTCCGAACCATGTTCGGCAAACTAAAAGTTCAATTAAGAAATGAATCTGGACATCACAATTTGTCAAACTGTCCGAAGTATGTTCGGCGAACTGTCCGAAGTATGTTCGGTGAACAAACATTCACCCAGTTAAGAACGGGCTTTAAGTGTCTTATGATATACTTGTGTCCAGATCTGTGTTAGACTAGAGTCATTTTTGTCTTTCAGATTAGTGTTCTGCAAAACTGCAAACCCTCAGAGCGCCCCTGGCGAGCAACTCGATCCCACACCATTTTCCTCGGCTTCTTGTTTCTGTTCTTTTTATGCACCTCTGCTGCTGTAGCCATTGGAATCATTTTGTGAGTGGCTTTTATTGTTGCACCTGCAAATATTTTGTTGCCTTTTTGTTTTCTTCTTCAGCATTTGGCTCTGCCTTTTGAAGAAATTATTGACGTAATGTGAATAGTACAGTGGATCTCCTCTTAAAACAAAATGGCTTGGACCATCACAACTTCTTATTGTCATAAAGGAAATAATCATAAAGGAAATAACTTTTGCAGAATACAAAAACGTATTGCAATGTCCAGAAGGTAAAAGAGTAATTTGGTATTATGTCATGCCCCATTGATTAAAAAGAAAATGAACAGTCAAGTTTCAGGAGTAACGGTTGGCTGGCCTAGCAATTACCTGTGGCCTCTCTGATCTTCTTCCTTGTGTGACGTGAACATGGAATTTTGTGTAGTTGCTTTGTTCTCTTTTTTTTGAATATTTGATTTAAAAAATGTTTTGTTCCAGTTTTTATGCAATATACAGCTATATTATGATAGTGATTACAACTCTAAGCTGAATGCTTGTAAGCATGTAGATAGAAATGATAAACGTAACATAAATCAACTTAACCGGGGAAGAAGAAAAAAAAGGAAAAAGATTCAAACTGAAACTTGTGCAAATAAATGGCCCAACAAACAGATGAGTGACGACCACAGCAAACACATGGCTTCCTGTGTCACACTTTAAAGAGACAGCGCTGTGCCACAGGTTGAGATGGGACATGAACTAGTTTTGCACTGCCAGTTCTACAAACTGTCACTCCTGAAAGAGGGCTTTTCAGTTCAAAACAACATTGACAGGGCATTCTGAAACAAAATCTGTGACTTCAGATTTTTGTGAGATGTTTTCTACTTGTTGGAGAAAGGATGTTTTGGGGGAGGGTGTGTGGGTAAATAGTATTTCTGTGTTGGAAGCATGTTTTATGTTTCAGAGGCGTGGCTCACATGCCCAATGAGTGTTTTATTAGACAATAATTTTCAGACTATAATGCGATACTTTCTTCGTCAAGTTTGACCTTGCATCTTACGGTTGGTAGTGTCTGATCTGTCATTGAAATTCAGCAAGCATGCTTCTTTGAAAATGGTCCCAGGTTCTGCGGCCCTTCATGTCGGGCTCTCGTGCTGACCTCAGTCTGCAGTGTTTCTGCCTCCTTGCTTGTCTGAGGTAGCTCTGATGAAAGCCGCCAGTGTCACAGAGTCCACATAGGAGGATTGGTGGAGGGACAATCTGGCAGTCTGCTCTCTTGAGTGGATGCTCACTCAGTCCAACTGCGCACCTAAGCTAGCTAACATTGTCGCCAGTAGGGGTGTGTGGTAGGGGGTGTCCTGCATACGTTGAATCAGAACAGGCATTAATTACTGAACTCCACCGAAGTGACTCGGCAGCAGTGCAGCGTCTTCTTCAGATGGCAGCCCACCATTGATCTGACGTCTCCTCCAGTGGTGATGGGCCGCGATGCGGAATGAGTCTTGGGTGTGGCCGGAGGTGGGGATGCTGGGATGGGCGGCACAAGAGCAGTGCCCCTGAGGTTGGCACAGATGATGGGACAGAAAAGAAGAAAAAAAGAGTGTGTGCCAGCATAGCGTGCATGTTTGTGCAGCATCAAGCCCAGCAGTGGCTGCGGCCCGTACCAAGGTAAAGACGTGATGTACAGTGTGTGCCAGCATAGTGTGTGTTTTTGTGCAGCATCAAGCCCAGCAGCAGCTGCAGCCCGTACCAAGGTAAAGACGTGATGTACAGTGTGTGCCAGCATAGTGTGTGTGTGTGTGCAGCATCAAGCCCAGCAGTGACTACAAAGGTAAAGACGTGATGTACAGTGTGTGCCAGCATAGTGTGTGTTTTTGTGCAGCATCAAGCCCAGCAGCAGCTGCGGCCTGTACCAAGGTAAAGACGTGATGTACAGTGTGTGCCAGCATAGTGTGTGTGTTTGTGCAGCATCAAGCCCAGCATTGACTACAAAGGTAAAGACGTGATGTACAGTGTGGGCCAGCATAGTGTGTGTGTTTTTGTGCAGCATCAAGCCCTGCAGCAGCTGCAGCCCGTACCAAGGTAAAGACGTGATGTACAGTGTGTGCCAGCATAGTGTGTGTGTGTGTGTTTGTGCAGCATCAAGCCCAGCAGTGACTACCAAGGTAAAGACGTGATGTACAGTGTGTGCCAGCATAGTGTGTGTGTGTGTTTGTGCAGCATCAAGCCCAGCAGTGACTACCAAGGTAAAGACGTGATGTACAGTGTGTGCCAGCATAGTGTGTGTGTTTGTGCAGCATCAAGCCCAATAGTGGCTGCGGCCCGTACCAAGGTAAAGACGTGATGTACAGTGTGTGCCAGCATAGTGTGTGTGTGTGTGCAGCATCAAGCCCAGCAGTGACTACAAAGGTAAACACGTGATGTACAGTGTGGGCCAGCATAGTGTGTGTGTGTTTGTGCAGCATCAAGCCCAATAGTGGCTGCGGCCCGTACCAAGGTAAAGACGTGATGTACAGTGTGTGCAAGCATAGTGTGTGTTTGTGCAGCATCACGCCCTGCAGCAGCTGCAGCCCGTACCAAGGTAAAGACGTGATGTACAGCGTGTGCAAGCATGGTTTGTGTGTTTGTGCAGCATCAAGCCCAGTAGTGGCTGCGGCCCGTACCAAGGTAAAGATGTGATGTACAGTGTGGTGCCCGAGCTTGTCGACACCTGGGAGAAGGACTACCCTTGGCTATCCTCCATCATCAAGTTCATCTCTTCCCCAGGATTCATCGCTGCTGGGCTGGTTGTTTTCGGGTAGGATTTCCTGTCAGGGGCATGGGGTTGGGCTGTTATGTGTGTGTGTGTGTGAGTGTGTGTGTGTGTGTGTGTGTGTGTGTGTGTGTGTGTGTGTGTGTGTGTCTGCTGGATCATGTGTATGTCTTTGTAGGTGTGCCTTATTGTGACTGTGTGTAGAGTCTGCGTGTGCATGTGTGAGTGTATTAGTGTGTGAGTGAGTATATGAGTGTGTGTGTATGAGTGTGTGTGTGTGCGTGTGCGCATGCGTGCGTGCATACATAGGTAGTAACAAATACCTGCCTACAATTGCTGTTCAATACTTAGCCTTTCAATACTTGGTTAAAAGAAGCCCAGAGTGACTGCTCAATGATTCTGAACACCTGCTTTTGTCCACAATCTGAAGTGATAGGACAACACTTTCCAAAGCTGGACAGCAGTGGAAATCTGCAAGCCATATTCATAGGAAAAGACAGTACTTGCTAACTGAGCAGCTGTGATTGATAAAGTCTAATGCAGTGGAATGCCTAATAAAAAATATAAAAAACTCATCTTTCTAGGCCACATTTTCTCAAACCTTTGTGTTCACACTGTGGTATAGCTGACTGAAACACAAGGTGCATGCATGCACGCACACACACATGCACACGCACACACACACATGCACACACGCACAGATGCACACACACACACACACGCACAGATGCACACACACACACACGCACAGATGCACACACACACACACGCACAATGCACACACACACACACACACACACACACACACACACACACACACACACACACACATGCACACACACACACACACACACACACACACACACACACACACACACACAGATGCACACACATGCACACACACACACACACACACACATGCACACGCACGCACGCACGCGCACACACAAACACACACACACACTCTTACGTCTTGCTGAGGACTACCCTTCTATTGAGACCACGTCTACTTGATTTTTGGAATAATCTTGCACTGCTAAGATGTTGCATTAGTTATTTTAATTTAGGGTAATCTTGTACCACTAAGATGTTGCATTAGTTGTTTTAATTTAGGGTAATCTTGTACCACTAAGATGTTGCATTAGTTGTTTTAATTTAGGGTAATCTTGTACCACTAAGATGTTGCATTAGTTATTTTAATTTAGGGTAATCTTGTACCACTAAGATGTTGCATTAGTTATTTTAATTTAGGGTAATCTTGTACCACTAAGATGTTGCATTAGTTATTTTAATTTAGGGTAATCTTGTACCACTAAGATGTTGCATTAGTTGTTCAGGGCTTGTACTACTAAGATGTTGCATTGGTTGCTCATGGTAATCTTGTACTGCTAAGATGTTGCATTAGTTGTTAACGGTAATCTTGCATTACTACGATGTTGCATCCGTTGTCTAGGGCTGATTGTTTTGCTCTAGTTCTGATAACGTCTGCTTAAAGTTTTCAGATTCATTTGTTTTCATTTTTTGTTGTAGCATTTGGTGGAAACTGTTGAACATGCTGTCAGCTACATGCAAACGCTTTGAAAGTGCTTTGTAATGTGTATTAATTAGAGTGAGGTTGTTGCTTCAGGATGGGTGTGTACCTGGTGCGTACAGTCATGATTGGACGTAAGGAGGCTGTGCAGCGACTGAAACAACAGCTTGTGCTGGTGGGTTCTTGTTCATGTGGGGACGTTTGGTTTGATGACTCCGGAAAGAGATGCTTGTTTCCAGGTAGAAATATGGGAGGGATAATAAATAAACAGATAATTGATTTGTTAATGCCCAGTCAAGCATGGTGGTTATATCAGGGTGAATAATACGTGTGAGGGAGATATTGTGGCAAGATATATTTTTGTTGCCCGGTGGAAATGTGTGAAGGAAAGACTTTGGTGGACTTTGATCTGAAGCAGGGCACATTTGGTGTACTTTGCTCTGCATATTCACAGGTGCTGATTCAAACTTTGTAACCCAATTTGTGATTTTGCTGTTGAGACTTGAGCACTTTTGACGGCCTGATTTATTTCTACAGCTTCTGTGAACAGCTGAGTTTTAGATAATACTAACACTATAATACCATTATTAAACTTGTAATTCACATCCTTTTTTTGTGGGGAAACTTGTAATTTACATACTTGTTTGGGGCTGGGGTGGAGACATAATTGACATACTTTGGTGGGGGGGGGGGGGGGGAACTTGTAAATTACATCCTTTTTTGTTTGTTTGTTTTTTGTAGGGGAGTTTTGTAATTCACATACCTTTTTTGTATGTGTGGGTCATGATCTCGAGACTTGTTTTAATTTACTTACTTTCAACAGGAAACTGCTTCTTTTTTTTCATGTCAGCTTTGCAAGCAATATTCATCACAGCATTCAGAAATCAGCACAAGTCCTTATTGTTGAAAAATGAATGTATTTCAATAAATGCTGATAAAAAAAAGAAAATAAATGCATTTTTGTGTTTTTCTCTAAACTACACAGCTGGCCTTGCATTACAAGGATTTTGTGGCAGAGACAGATGACATGGTGGGAAAGGAAGATTAATTCTGAAACCTCTTGGGATAAAAATGAAAGAAAGAAAAAGAAAAAAGAGTTTTCATTTTGACACTGACGTTTCACTGCCATCAGCCGTGTTCTGCCTGATGGGACACCATCACTGTGATGTGTTGCAGGAGGCTAAGGACAAGTCGTTCCTGCTGAACTTGCTGAACCAGGTCAGCCAGCGAGAGGGCTTTGCCACTTCCCTCTTTCCCAGAGACAGGCCGCTGACGCAGCAGCTGGCAGCCAGTTCGGATGGAACCTCTCCAGGTGGGAAACTTGGTACACTGATGGGGGTCGCGCTGACTTGTACTGTGGGGGGAGTCAGGTCGACTTGTTCTCTGTGTGTGTGTGTGCGGGAAGGGGTCAGGTTGACTTGCGCTGTGAGGGGGAGTTGGTTTGACTTGTGCTGTTAGGGAGTCATGTTGACTTGTACTGTGGGGGAGTCATGTTGACATGTACTGTGAGGGGAGTCATGTTGACTTGTACTGTGAGGGGAGTCATGTTGACTGGTGCTATGATGGGAATCATGTTGACTTGTACTGTGGGGGAGTCATGTTGACTTGTACTGTGAGGGGAGTCATGTTGACTTGTACTGTGGGGGGAGTCAGGTCGACTTGTTCTCTGTGTGTGTGCGGGAAGGGGTCAGGTTGACTTGCGCTGTGAGGGGGAGTTGGTTTGACTTGTGCTGTTAGGGAGTCATGTTGACTTGTACTGTGGGGGAGTCATGTTGACATGTACTGTGAGGGGAGTCATGTTGACTTGTACTGTGAGGGGAGTCATGTTGACTGGTGCTATGATGGGAATCATGTTGACTTGTACTGTGGGGGAGTCATGTTGACTTGTACTGTGAGGGGAGTCATGTTGACTTGTACTGTGGGGGGAGTCAGGTCGACTTGTTCTCTGTGTGTGTGCGGGAAGGGGTCAGGTTGACTTGCGCTGTGAGGGGGAGTTGGTTTGACTTGTGCTGTTAGGGAGTCATGTTGACTTGTACTGTGGGGGAGTCATGTTGACTTGTACTGTTAGGGAGTCATGTTGACTTGTACTGTGGGGGAGTCATGTTGACTTGTACTGTGAGGGGAGTCATGTTGACTTGTACTGTGAGGGGATTTTTGACTGTGTGAAATCATGTTGACTTGTACTGTGGGGGAGTCATGTTGACTTGTACTGTGAGGGGAGTCATGTTGACTTGTACTGTGAGGGGAGTCATGTTGACTTGGTGGGGGAGTCAGTTGACTGTCTGTGAGGGGAGTCATGTTGACTTGTACTGTGGGGGAGTCATGTTGACTTGTACTGTGAGGGGAGTCATGTTGACTTGTTCTGTGAGGGGAGTCATGTTGACTGGTGCTGTGAGGGGAGTCATGTTGATTTGCGCTGTGGGGTGGGTGGGTGGGTGGGTGGAATGTGTGTGTGTGTGCATGCGTGCATGTGTTTAGTGTGTGTGTGTGTGCGCGCGCGTGTGTGTGTTCGTGAGCGTGTGCATGCGCGCGTGTGTGTGAGACTGTTGTTGCTGCTGTTGTTTTTGAGGGACGGGGTATTCAGATGACCTTCACTGCCAGCATATCTGGTCAAGAACATTCATCAGACAGTTGTGTTTTTTGTTTGTTTGCTTTTTCTTTCATTCTTTCTTCCTTAGAAAACACACAGTACTTATGGTCCGTTTTCACAGCTTTGGTGTCTGTAACTTAAGTTAGCCATGACACAGACATGGGGAAGGCTAGGCTTGAGGGTCAGTGCCTGGGGCATGTGTTTGCAGCGGAGCTGTGGCCCACACTCATTTTGCCGTTGCCTCTGTCCCTGCAGCTGCTGAGGTGGCCGATTTCCTGAGAGCTCCTGTGTTTACGCTGGAGTAAATACAGGAAATGTAATGGTTTGATGAAGACCTGGATTTTCATCTTGTGCTCTGCTTTAAGTGTATGCATGTGCAGAAGCGTCTGTCTTGCCCCATGCGAGTGTGCGCGTGCTGTGTGTTGTATGGTAAATACATCAGGGAAGGCTGGTTGTAGTGTACAGCTTTGTTGTACGCCCTGGTATGCGAATGCTTTGTATCTTGCAGTGAATAGTTTTGCCGTTGTTGTCTCTTTGGCGCTCTGTGCTTGGAGCCAGCCTGCTTTGGCTTTCTCTTCCTCCCGTACATAAACCATTACTTTGGGATTTCCTCCCTGCAAACGTACATAACTTTCATCTGCAGTTTGAGAAAATGCAGAAGTATTTATATATGTGTGTGACTTCTTTGCCCAAGTTGTACTTTTTTCATTTTTCATTTCCCCCCCTCCATCTTCCATGTGCATGTCTCAGCTTTAACTTGTTTGATCTCTCTGTCTCTCTCTGTCTGTCCATCTGTGTCACCCCACTTTATAGGACATAATTATCTGCATGCATATTAGTATTTAGAAATGGTTTGAGTGGTTTATCGCAGAAACAGCAGATTTCTGCAGGAAATTAGGTCTGCAAACTGTCAGTTGTGGTGTCCAGTTTTACACGCACAGACATAGACAGACACAGAGGCTGACACACAGACCAGCCCCCCCCCTCGACAGCACACATACACATGCACGCACGCATGCACACACACACACACACACACACACACACACACACACACACAGGTAGGTTGTACAGCTCATCATAGATGATCCAGTTACTGTACTTCATGAGGGAAGGAGACTTTTATGATGGCAACTGGTTTTCCTACATATTCATGAATATGTACACGTGCTGTGCATGTATTACGGCAAAGTGTGTGACGGCAGAGTGTGGCTTCATGTGGGCGAGTGTTTGTGTGCATTACTTGATGCCTGTAGGCACCACCTGCAGTTGGAGTCTGGCACACAGATGATGCTGACTAATTACCATTGCAGGTGGTCAGGTGGCTTAACGTCCTTAGACGTCGGGCTAGCATATTAGGGACAAACTGTGTCAAAACTTGTCACACAGCTGTTACCTGTAGGTAGAGTCTAGTACACTGATGATGATGGTGGATTATTATCAATAACAGTAATAGTTCTAATGAAGCGCCATTCTCTAACACCAGTAAAGCTTATTTTGCTGTACAAACAACCTGACAAGAGCCACATTTACATAGATTTCAACAAACAAAACCTTAAGTACAGTACTCTGCCATAAACATTATCACCTGGCTAACAGTGACTGTTCATACATATGATACATACATACACACCCACACCTACACAAGGAAACATACACACACCAGTCAGATCCCCCCCACCCCCACCCCCCCCACCCACTGAAAGCACATTACAGTTAGTGAACTCCCAAAACTTTCGCTTGATTTTCTCCCCTCACCCTCCTCCCCCCCCCCCTCCCTCCCTCCCTTGCTAGCTCTCACCTGCAACCCCCCTCTATCCCCCCTACCACCATCCCCCCACTCTCTATCCATATGCTTCCTTCCACAATCAGCAACCTATATACAGACACATCACCTGTTATGTGAAAAATAGGATTATTACTGCTGATGGCCGATGTGTGTGTTGCTTATCAGATAGGTTTCACCTGTAGGTATATTATCAAATCTAGCAGACTGATGATGATGGTGGATTATTACTACTGATAGCTGAGTGTGTACATTACTTGTCAGATAGGTTTCACCTGTAGGTATGTTATTGAATCTAGCACACTGATGATGGTGGTGGATTATCGCTGCAGATGGCAAAGTGTTTTTGTGTGTTACCTGTCAGATAGGTTTTACCTGTAGGTATGTTCTTGAATCTAGCACCCTGGTGATGATGTTGGATTATTACTACTGACAGGTGAGTGTTTGTGTGTGTTACCTGTCAGGTAGATTTCACCTGTAGGTATATTATCAGATCTAGCACCCTGATGATGGTAGATTATTGCTGCAGATGGCAAAGTGTTTGTGTGTGTTACCTGTCAGATAGGTTTTACCTGTAGGTATGTTCTTGAATCTAGCACCCTGATGATGAGGATGGATTATTACTACTGACAGGTGAGTGTTTGTGTGTGTTACCTGTCAGGTAGATTTCACCTGTAGGTATATTATCAGATCTAGCACCTTGATGATGGTAGATTATTGCTGCAGATGGCAAAGTGTTTGTGTGTGTTACCTGTCAGATAGGTTTTACCTGTAGGTATGTTCTTGAATCTAGCACCCTGATGATGAGGATGGATTATTACTACTGACAGGTGAGTGTTTGTGTGTGTTACCTGTCAGGTAGATTTCACCTGTAGGTATATTATCAGATCTAGCACCCTGATGATGGTAGATTATTGCTGCAGATGGCAAAGTGTTTGTGTGTGTTACCTGTCAGATAGGTTTTACCTGTAGGTATGTTCTTGAATCTAGCACCCTGATGATGAGGATGGATTATTACTACTGACAGGTGAGTGTTTGTGTGTGTTACCTGTCAGGTAGATTTCACCTGTAGGTATATTATCAGATCTAGCACCCTGATGATGGTAGATTATTGCTGCAGATGGCAAAGTGTTTGTGTGTTACCTGTCAGATAGGTTTCACCTGTAGGTATGTTATCAAAAATCTAGCACCCTCATGATGGTAGATTAATACTGCAGATGGCAGAGTGTTTGCGCACATCACTTGTGATGACAGCAGATTATCTGGTGATGCCGTGTTTGTGTACATGTCAGTTATGTATAACCTGTAGGGAGTCTGGCACATAGAATGATGCTGATAAATTATTATTGCATGTGGCTGGATGTTTGTGTGTATTGTCACATAGGTATCATGACACCTGTAGGTAGTATGGGGTCTGGCAGCCGTATGTTTGTGTGCATTACCTGTCATATAGGTATCACCTGTATATAATATTGGGTCTGGCATACTGATGATGCTGGAGAATTATCAGTGCAGGTAGCCTTGTGCTTGTGTGTATTACCTGTCACATAGGTATCACCCATATATAATATTGGGTCAGGTACTCTGATGATGCTGGCAAATTATCAGTGCAAGTAGCCACGTGCTTGTGTTTTTACCTGTCACATAGGTATCGCCTGTCGATATTATTGGGTCTGGCACACTGACTGATGCTGGTGAATTATCGTTACAGGTGGCCGAGTGTTTGTGCGCAAGATTGTGGAAAGTGCTGTTGGGGCCAAGTAGTACGCGTCCCTAGGGAGGCCTGCGCAAACACTACCAGGCTTACACCATCTACCAGGCTTACACCATCTACCAGGCTGACTGCGCAAACACTGCCAGGCTTACACCATCTACCAGGCTGACTGCACAAACACTGCCAGGCTTACACCATCTACCAGGCTGACTGTGCAAACACTGCGAGGCTGACTGCGCAAACACTACCAGGCTGACTACACAAACACTACCAGGCTGACTACACAAACACTACCAGGCTGATTGCACAAACACTACCAGGCTGACAACTCAAATACTACCAGGTTGGCATGAACTACCAGGCTGACTGCTCAAACACTACCAGGCTTACTACACAAACACTACCAGGCTGACTACTCAAACACTACCAGGTTGGAATGAACTACCAGGCTGACAACACAAACACTACCAGGCTGACAACTCAAACACTACCAGGCTGACAACACAAACACTACCAAGCTGACAACTCAAACACTACCAGGTTGGCATGAACTACCAGGCTGACAGCACAAACACTACCAGGTTGGTAGGAACTACCAGGCTGACTACACAAACACTACCAGGTTGGCAGGAACTACCAGGCTGACTGCACAAACACTACCAGGTTGGCAGGAACTACCAGGCTGACTATACAAACACTACTTGGCTGACTACACAAACACTACCAGGCTGACTACACAAACACTACCAGGTTGGCAGGAACTACCAGGCTGACTACACAAACACTACCAGGCTGGCAGGAACTACCAGGCTGACTACAACACTACCAGGCTGACTGCCAGGCTGATTCCACAAACTTCACCAGGCTGGCACAAGTTACCAGGCTAGCTACACGAACACACCACTAGGCTGGCTGCATGAACACTAATGGACGTCTTGGGCTTCCTGGCTTGTGGCTAGATCAAGCTGATGCTTATGCTTTTGGTTTTGCATTGGTTACACCTAAAAGTAAGTGTGTGAGTGTGTGTGTGTGTGTGCGCGCGTGTGTGTGTGTGCGTGTGTGTGCGCGTGCACAAAATGATTGATTTACAAAAATTTGAACACAAAATTTGATTTACACAAAATGTTTGTGTGCAAAGTATTTATAGATGGAAAGTCTTCCAATAACTTGTTTTCCACTGTTTATGTGCAAAAGAAAAATTAACCCAATTTGGCACCTTCCTTTATGCCTTGTAAATGTGCACAGGAACCAGTCATTAAACTGCTGGCAGTATTGATTTTAACATTTCTTTACCTTCATTATGGCACTAAATGTTCTGTGTATGTGTAACCATTTGACCAGTGATGATTTTGATACTTTGCTGTTTAACAGACATGCATCATATTTTAATGTCATTGAACGATACAGGGAACAGGTCTGTATTCTTACTCACTTGAAAAAAGAAAGAGACTGTAAAGGTTAGTACCAGTATTACGCTGGTCAGCTGACCATCTTTCCGGCTGATCGAGGCAGAGGCTTTTTGTGCATACTGACTGACAAGTTTCATGCGGTGGCACTCTGACTATGTTGACAGTGCATATTGAGTTTTGTTCATCAACACCAGTTTTGAGGACCTTAAACACTCTTTTCTGGTCACCGTGTCATCAAACACTTGAAACTGAAAGTTGTAGTTCTGGGTGAGTTTGCATTTACTGTGTCTGTGTGAAAATGGTTAAAAATGCAGACTGATTCTCATTAGTTGTGCTTGTGAGCTGGGATTTTCAGCTTTGTTGGGTAAGGTTGGGTTTGTTTTGTCAACAGGGTCACTTGTATGGCCAATATACCAAAGTGTGATTCAGTCAAAACGTGCATGTTTTGTTTTGTATTTGTGCATGGATTGATTTTGTTGATTTGGCTTGAGGAAGTGTTTACCTGTGAGAAGAGTTTTGAAATGTGCATTTGCTTATGGTAAGAGTCTGATCGTCCCGACGTGACCCTGTGCGGTTGACAGGATGTTAAAATCCAATTACTAACTAACTAACTAATTACAGTTGAAGTATATGTATCTAAGTGCTTATCTTTTCTGAATTTCAGGGGAACACATTTCCCTTGTACTGTGCAAGAACTCTTCATTTTTGTGTCCCAAGTCTCAATAACTTTCCTAGGTATTGCATGTTTCTTAAATCTGTACTTACATCATGTATTACTTTGATGAAGTTCATTTTCATTTTCAGTAAACACCCACAAGCATTTCTTGTGGTTACTTACCAAATAACAGCGTGCACGTTTCATGTTTTGTTGCTCTTGTTTTTAAAGCGATTACAGCTGATCATAAAAGTTGTTGTTATTTTGTACTGGAAGGATCCAGGTTGAATTGTATCAGCACTGAAAGTTACTTGTGAAATATTTGCGTTACGTCTTCATTCTTTTAAATGCGAAACTTTGAAATAGACCAACCGTTGAGGTCCATGCATACCAAATCATTTGTGCCACATACGTGTGCATGTAGCAAAGGTGCATGTGGGAACGCTGGAAGCCGGCAATCCAGCAAAATGAGTCCAGATGCCAAAAGAGATCTATTAAAGGTTGTGTGTGTGTTTTGTTGTTGTTGTTTTTTACTTGAAATCCTGTGACAGTTCAAGGGAGAGAAACGAGGTAAGACTGTGGCTGTAAGCCTCTTTCCCAGACAGAGCAGAGCGCAGCTGAGTTCAGGAGCTGTGTGAAAGTGGAGGTGGCCGTCCTGGGCTCCCCATCCCGAATAAGCCTTATGTTTTTTTGTGAACATAAAGCACCCTGACTGAAGAAGAAAAGCAGAGCAGGGCTGCTGCCAGTTAGTCCCAACCTTGCCACAGCTCAGAGTTGAATCTGTACATGTCAGCGTGGTGCCGGACTTGGCATCCCACCCACCGCTGGTTCACTTTCGAAGGCAGCACTGGGAACCTTCTATTAGATGGGGAGGAGTGTATAATGATATAACAGGCTTTCTCAAGTTCACAGATTGTTGTTGTTGTTGTTTTTATATAGTGCTATTCTCCACTCTCAAGCAGACCTACTGCGCTCGCATGTGATTCTGCTTGGGTGAATAGCTTTTTATAGCGCATTTTTGAATATCCACCGAAGTGGTGTACTAACAGCGCTGGCATGGCTGGTGCCACATGAAGCTGCTGCCATCTTGGCGCGTTCTGTGTCACCATACAACCATACACCATACAACCAGATACCATCTTGAACTGAATGGAACTGATCTGGGTTCTGCTGGTCCTTAATCCAACTTTTTTACTGCGTTCTGCTCTCAGTGCTATGCTGGTCTGCGATCAGAGCTGACTGGGTTCCACTGTATTGCGCTGGTCTGGAAGTAATTGGGGTTTTCTGCATTGTGACAGTTTGGTGGGTTCTTCTTTAATCCTGATTTGTAGTTGCTGGATTCTTCTGTGTTATCAGTGAATTTCTTCTGTTTTATGCTGATTTGTAATCAGCTGGGGTTTTCTGTTTTATGCAGATTTGCAGTCAGCAGGGTTTTTCTGTTTTATGCAGATTTGCAGTCAGCAGGGTTTTTCTGTTTTATGCTGACTTGCAATCAACTGGGGTTTTCTGTTTTATGCTGATTTGCAATCAACTGGGTTCTTCTGTTTTATGCTGATTTGTAATCAGCCAAGTCCTTTTGTTTTATGCTGATTTGTAATCAACTGGGTTCTTCTGTATTGTGCTGATATGTAATCAAGTGAGTTTAATGTTGGTTTGTAATCAGTTAGGTTCTTCTGTATTAACCAGATTTATAACTATTAGTTGGGTTCTCCTGTATTAGATTTATAATCAGTTGGGTGCTTTTGTATAATGCTGATCTGTGTTCAGTTTAGAATAGGGTTTTGCTGCTGTATTACACTGGTTTGTAATCAGTTGGATTCTGTGTAATATCATGCTGGCCTATTTTCATCATTGTCTGTTGGAAGCAAGACTCTGGTTGCATTCTGCTTACTGTGATAAAACGTCACAATCCACTTTTCCACGGTTACGCTCCATGTGCCTGTACAGCTATAATCAATACACTAATTGGGTTCTTCTTTTTGACAGCTCTTACAGACTGTAGTTAGGTCCAGCTCTCACCATGAAACTGACTGGTAGTCAAACGCACTTGTCCTATGGAAGTTCTTGGAAAACCTTTCATTCTGTCAGCAGGGTCAGTATGGCTGACATGGTTGACAGTCTTGCGAGTTGGATAGGCTGTCATGCAGCTGACAGATCAACTATCATCAAGCATGGGGTTTTGTGGCCAATCAGTTTGCGAGTGGAGCATGTCTTGTAAGAAAGTCGCATCCACTCGTTGTACACGCAGTTGCGTTACCAGTACCTGTGGCATCATTGTCAAATTTTGTCTCATTGCTTGAACATTGATGACATTGCATTTATGTGACAAGACCAAGATTCATGTGATGATGCCTTGTGAATATATTCACTGATCTGCCTCATTTATATGCGTGTATTTAACAATAATTTTTTTGTTCTCACCAGTCAAGCAGAAATTAGTGTTTTAGTTATAGTGTTTTAGTTACGTTCCTTTTACATCCTGTGTCTTTGTTGGAAGCATGTTTTTACATTTGTCATTTGATTGGTTATGAGAGAAAAGGTCTCAGCAGTTTACATGGGATTTTTTTAATATCAACAAAATGTTGGTATGTATTTGCATGTGCACTTAAAACTCAAAATAAAAAAACAGATCTTTTCATAGCAAAAGAATTGACAATTTGAACCTGAAATATCATGCAAGGATTCCAGTTTGTTGCACATGTGGATCGCGTTCCATAAGGGAAAAGCGGTAAATTTTGCTCCTTTTATTTATGTGGGCTTGTTTGTTGTTGCGGAGTCAGAATGGCCTGTTGACACACTGCGGGATATCTCCCTGTGTACTGCAGTGGATGTGACTGTGATGTCAACTTGAAGTAATATATGTGTACACTTGTTTTATCCACACCAGTTATTGCTGTTGTTCCGTTTTTCATATTCTTACCAGATTCCATATAACCATATACTTTTTTTTAATGTTAAAAAAGATAAATGGTGGATTAAAGCAAGTTGTACAGTAAACATTTGGATGAGGACAACAACAAAAAGGAAGGGAAAAAAAGAAGGTGAAAGATGCAATATTTACAAGATTAAAAAGAAAGGTGCATTTTTAATATCAACAATATGTTGGTTTGTGTGCGTGTTTAAAAAAATTAAAAAATCTCACGTAAAGAAATTCACAATTTGAGCCTGAAACATCATGCAAGGATTCCAGTTTGCTGCTCGTATAGTTGTGTTCTGTAAGGAAAAAGTGGTACTTTTTGCTCCTTTTATTTATGTGGGCTTGTTTGTTGCTGCTGATAGTCAGAATGGCCTGTTGACACACTGCGGAATATCTCCTTGTGTACTGCAGTGGTTGTGACTGTGATGTAAACTTGAAGTAGCATGTGTGTACATTTGTTTTATCCACACCATTTATTGCTGTTGTTCTGTTTTTCATATTCTTACCAGATTCCACATAACCGTACATTTTTATGTTGGAAAAAATGCCATGCAGCTAATGTTCTAAACACTGATTACTTACGTATCTGATCAAAGCTAGGAGTAGTATTCTAACCCTGTATGCAATAAAGATATATTTTTTGCAGAAAAACTGTCCTGTTTTATTTTCCTACAAAAATAGTGTCCTGTGGTATTCTGTGCCAAATTATTGCTGTATTCACTTCTTCTTCCATTAGGAGTAGCCATACTCATCATTTTGATCAGCTGGATCCTTGGCGAGTTGCCTAGCTTCCTTGGCACCAGCCATCTGTACATCTCATCATGCATTCTCCACTCCTGTGCTGATAATCACATCTTTTGTATTCTGAACAGATGCAAGAAATTTCAAGGACAGCTCACCTTTTCTTTCACTGGCCCCTCCATCTGGAACACTCTCCCTTTCTCTGTGCGACACTCAGACTTTTGTCTTCCTTCAAGTCACAGCTCCAGACTCACCTTTTCTGTCTCTTACTCCTAACGCTTCCCTAACTGTCTCCAGCCTGCCTCAAGTAAGTGTGTGTGTGTGCGAGCATGTGTGTGTGAGTGAGTGTGTGTGTGAGCGTATGTGTGTGAGTGTGTGCATGTTTATTTGGCCTTGTCTTGTCAAAAGGCGGCTATGGGATCTTGAATGTGCGCGATCTTGCTGCTCGCACAAAAGCAAGACAGGCAGTGACCAGTCTCACACCCTGGAGTTGAATCTTGGCCACTGGATTTTCAGTTCAGTTCATTAACCAACCAGCATCTGTCAAAAAGTCAAAAGTGTTGCACACTAGCAAACACACAAATGATTTATCAGGAAAATGTTAACGTTTCTTAACAGGTTTTATTCTTGGTTTAGACACTACTCAATTCAAAGCATAAATAGTAAAGTGGGTTTTCACTGAGACATGATGTTTCACACACCATTTAGGAATAATCACATGTTTATCACAGACAACATTGGGGTAGGTTTTTAAGTCAACAGGTACTACAACAGTTTGTTCACAATTACATGTACAACAGAACGTTTTCTCTTTACCAACACATAAATAAACACTGATGAATGGTGACCATAACCTACAACATGACTGTACATAAAAAAACTCATTGGTGACAAAGTGCGCAAGTGTACATCAACAGTAAGATACCAATGGTGTAAATGGTTAAAAATAAAATAAAAAAAAGCAATTCAAACAAACCAAGAAAAAAATGTTTGAATAATGTTCACCAGTACGAGTAATAAAAATACTTTTTAAATCTTTTGCGCTGAAGTAAATCGCATAATCATCACAGATTTTTGATTCAATACCAAACGACACCAGCATGTAAACGTAGTCTGAACCGTTTCTTTGCAAAGAAAGTAAAGAGCTACATAATATCAAACGAAGAATGTTAGTACTACAACAAGAGGTAAACAGTAAACCTTTAGGAAGGCAGTGGTGCTGATGAACAGAGAGAAAAGTGCTAACCTGCGTAGTTGACTACATATAAAAGCTGCTCAGAACGACAGCAAAGAAGTCTTAGTTGGCTGGTGAGATCAGCTGGACATTCAGTGCTACTTACATCATGAAGACAGGGGCTGAAACTCCGGCAGTAGAGGAGGGAAGCTTACATCCAACGCTAATGGCTGCCGCCACTAGAATGATTCTGCATGAAGGCCAGCAGTAATGCAAGCCACTTTACCATTTCATTAACAGTAGAGGAAAAAGCATTCAAGTGCCTGAGGATATACCTTTGGTGGAGTTCATGTACATCTTATTTGCCTGCATGCCAGGT